>APFE030756492.1:0-12792 GCA_000404065.3 Pinus taeda
TTGAGATAAAACAATGTTATTTAGTATAGATATTGAAATATTTATTTATGGCTAACAATAAAAAAAAAAATTATTTATTAATGCATTTTTCTATTTACTATTATATACTAACTAAACATAGAATGAATTACATATTATGTAATATGAATTATATTATTTTTACATGGCATGTGTGAACAAGGAATTGCATATATATTTCATATTAAAAAGTAATTTGTTTCTTTACTTTCAATTACTTTATCTTCTATATTAGAGTGGAATGTAAAATCTAGAAAGTATTTTGAAGTAATTTTATATATGTATCGAACACTCCCTTTTTTACTATTACTAGTTTTTTATTTTAAATATTAATTTTATTAATTTTAAATATAATTTTTTCCTCATACTGAACTATAGTGAACTATAGAACACCTCTCACAACAAGAATTCATGGTTTTAATATCTAATATTTCTTCTAGGCAACCATTTTTAACTTTATGTGATGTGATTTGGTCATATTTTCCTTACACATTAGTATATTTGGACTTGTGAACTATTATCATATTTGCTTCTTGCCTCTATCTTTATTTATACTTTCACCCTCACTCCTCTTGTTCACCTCATCTCATTTCAATCTTTCTAGATTTTTTCTGGTTTTTTTTGTCGAGATGAGTGTCTTCAAAGTTGGTATTAGTGTTTTGCATTCACATTTGTTCCCTTTTCCTTCTATCTTCTATAACAACCATAGATGATGATCATGACTCTAGAAACCACAGGAGACATCAATGTCATCACTAGGTAAAATAAAACTAAAACATTGATGGCTCTTCTATTTTCCTAACAAATGCAATTTAAAACAAATAAATAATGTGTGAATAAAATCAAGTTACAATATAAAAAACTAATCTAATAGATTTTTACTAATTGTAAAAAATAATTATGTCTGTCTGTTAAGGGCTACTAGAGTCGCTCAAGAGGGGTCAACATATGGATGAGATAAGATGTTAGTGGTGTAGATAGTGTGGTGAAAATGAGAATTTGTGGTGTTTCCATTGGTGTGGTGAAGAAAAAACCTGACTTTGTGGTGTTGAAATGGCCTCATCTATTTTCTTGAGATTCTCTCTCTCTCTCTCTCTCTCTCTTCTCTCTCTCTCTCTCTCTCTTCTTCTCTATATATATATATATATATATATATATATGACTATATATATTATATATATATATAAGTTTTCATACAAATATGTACATCACTAAAATTGAATATATATATTTTTGATGATCATATTTTACATATTAAATAATCATATAATGACCCAAACATATTTATCACGCAGAAAAAATATTTCATAGGGACTCTCTCTCTCTCTAATTAATTTTTTATAAGTATTTAAAATTTTTATATTGAGTCCCTAATTAAAAATTCATGAACTACAAATATAATATAATATAATATATATATATATATATATATATATATATATATATATATATAATATAATATATATAATATTATATATATATTATATATATATATCATTGAAATATTTTATTTATGATTCACATTATAAACATAAAAATGTTAACATATACCCAAATTACGATTGGAAGTATAAACATATATCCATAAGACTCTCCCTTTACGAAATTATTTTTGTTATAAATATATTTTGAAATGTTACATATTTTATTTTTTTGTGTGTGAGAAGCTCATCTTTCTATTACTGAAGTGATTTTTTACAAGTCATGGAGATTTTTGTTATTGGTATTCCTACTAGGAAAGCATAACAATAACACAAATTTAGTGTCTTGAAGTTTAACTATCCCTTTTCAACATATTGACAAACAAAAACAAAGAATTTCTCCAAAGAGCATGAGTGTACATGAGAGCATAGATATGATAGCTCTGTTTTCTAGAGTGATTACAATTTAAGAAAGATAAAATTTCCTTAACCATGACAATTACAATAGAGAATTGGGATACATAGAAACCTCGAAAATCTTAAAAGCATCCCACAACTGCCAAGTCTAGCTACCATGAAGAACTAACAGTACCACGATCAAGATGAAATCGCTAAAAAACTTCACAACCTCATTTAGACTACAACCACAGAGAGCCATTATTGGATCACCATCTTGCACCTGAGCTAACAAAGTACTATCCATTTAGATACTACTCCAACTAGAAGAGAAACAAGTGGGCCCAAAGAAAAATAGAGGTGTCAAACCTAGAAAATATGTCCTGAACATGTAAATCTATGAATAGTATCCACAATAGAAGAAACTTTGGCTATGTTTGGATGCTTTCCAGTTTGGAGCTACCAATAACCAGCTAAGAGAAACATATATCGCAATTATCATTGGAATTAGAAACATATATCCATATTACTTTCTCTTTACAAAATTATTTTTGTTATAAATATTTTTTGAAATGTTGCATATTTTTTTTTTTTTGTGGGTGAGAAGCTCATGTTTCTATTACTGAAGTGAATTTTTACAAGTCATGGAGATTTTTGTTATTGGTCTTCCTACCGGGAAAGTATAACAGTAACACAAATTTAGTGTTTTGAAGTTAAAAGTATACCATTTCAACATATTGACAAACAAAGACAAAAAATTTATCCAAAGAGAATGACTGTACATGAGAGCATGGATATGATAATTCTGCTTTCCAGAGCAATTATAATTTAAGTCAGATAAAAGTTCCTTAACCATGACAGTTAAAACAAAGAATTAGGATATCTAGAGACCTATAAAATCTTTGAATCATGCCACAACTACCAAGTCTAGCTACCACGAAGAACTAATGCTAACATGATCAAGCTACAACTTTTAAAAACCTTTGTGGCCTCACTTAGACTACAATCATAGAGAGCCATTGTTGGACCACCATCTTGTGCCTCAGCCAACAAACTGGTAGACATTGAGATACTACTCCAACTATTAGAGAAAAAAGTGGGCCCAAAGAAAAATAGAGGTGGGAAACCTGGAAAAGACATCTTGAACAAGTAAATCTATGAATAGTATCCACAAAAGAAGAAAAGTTGGCTATATTGGGATGCTTTCCAATTAAGAGCTGCTAATAACTAGCAAAGAAAAACTATCATTCCAATTGCAAAGTAGAAACCACAGGATCCTTGGATGGGGGAAGTCAGAAGGCCATGAAGAAATAAAAATCATCACTATGTAACGTACTCCTCGAGACTAATCTGATAATTACCTGTTAGGCCCTCATTCCTTAAATTTTATTTTGTTAAAGGTAAGATACAAACTTTGTCACAAGTATAATTATTTCGTCATTATATGAATAATTATTAAACATGCAACTATACTCATATTCTTAACCATTGAACAACCTCAAAAGTAATGAACCACACTCCCTAGGAACAATACTGCATACTACTTCTATGCTTTACGGGATCCATGATGTGGACTTTTAGATTCATTTATAAGACTTATATGCCCGATAAACCCTTAAGCATAGATTACAATTCAGAGAAAATAATTAGTCATGCCATGCAACCAATAAATTCCTTTGGTGACTCCACACAAGAATTAATGGAAGATTATCTTGCGTCTATTGTAGCTAGAATGGCCATGATTGATAATTATATTCCTACAGGGATAGTCAAAATTTTTATTGACATAACTCTTATGCAACATGTAGAAATAGCTAAAATAGCCCCATTGGATACAATTCTGATGAGACATAATGTATGGCATAACTAATCTATACCATAGACTATACAATTTGAAGCATTATGCCATAACTATTCTGCATGCACCAATGTCCGAAGCATAAATATTCGCCAACTTAAAATAGAGATATCATATAAGGTTAGATATGTTCCTTTACAAAATTTAATGGTGATGAATTCTAGATTCAATACATATCCAACAAGTCTATATATAATCATCTCATAAAAAGAGTTAGTACCAGAAATCATACTTATGCATCGTGGTCACATGCATATTCTACCATGAGTAACATGTGTCAAATAGCTCTTTGACCTAAGTATTAGCAACTACCTACTATGCTTCCACCACTAACTCTGCACTTGGATGCAATAAGAGTCACATACATAAGAATTCAATCATTCTCATAACCACATATAACACAAACTTCTATACATCTGAGCTGAATGATTCCACAATATAAAAATTGAGTAAACATACAGTATTTCCCATGCAAGTGATTCCAACTAGATTAGAAGAGAGAAGACCATTTGGAAAATAGAGCACCACCATGCAACCTAGAACTAACTCTTCCAGTTCACCCCTAAGTCGAGAGTTCTTGCCATGGATCAACTGCCCCCTTTTTTATCTCTACAATGGGTATTTAACACCCTCTTCCATGATATGGTTTCCATTAGCATTGTCCCACTTTTATGGATCTGTTTTATCTATTTTCCTAGGATTTTATCAAAAAATCTCACCTTTCTCTCCCGTGAGTTACTTCCTCATAAAATCTCGCCTTTCTCTCTAGCAAAGATTTTACGTTTTTCTCAATGGATATTTATCTCCAATCTATCCATGTTATCTAGAATTGAATCTAGAAGCTTTATCATGAAATAAATATCTCATCCCCTTCACTAATGGGATTGGGAAAGAATCTCATCTCTTTTTGTATCACTTTTCCAAGTGATTAATTATTTTATTTATTTCATAACATATTTAATTTTATTGTTACACATGAGACCTATATTTTCTTAGCTTAGGCTAGCAAATTTTTATATACAAAGGAGGGGTGTTACATACTCCCCCCTTAAATTTACAATGTCCTCATTGTATTACTGCATATTTACAATATTATTTCCTCATTCATAGGTGATTTTCTCAAAATTGAAGTCTTCCATGGCCTTTCCATCTGATGCAAATATTCCAATATATATCGGTTACAAGGAGCACATATCCTTCCATCGATACTTGTAACATTTGTTTCAATCAATATTTTGAGATATTTGAGATGCAAAAACTCAACAATGTTTACCACAGTTAATATCATAATATGATATACAATAATACTAATTGAATTACTATGGCTTATATTTCCTTCCATTTGTTGTGGTTGAAGAAATGCATGTTCTTACCCTGCATTCTTCCAAGCCTTTGGGTTCTTGTTGAACACTTGCTCCTTGTAGTTTTCTTGCATACAACAAGTAAAACTAGCACATTTGACTAATATCATATCAAGTTAGCTCAACATAACCATCAAAATCATATGTAGATTTCAATCATAGATCACTTGTAATCCACATAGATCACACTCGTAATCACATGCATACAAAACTGAAATAAAACATTGATACTTATCCTTGAATGAATTCTTATCTTCCTTCTTCTGTACACACTCTAGATTGGCTGCCATACCAGAATATAACCCAACGTCATCATGTGTACCTTTACATAGTGTTTTTTACACACAAACAACTATACATGTCATATATTATCATGAAATACATGTATCCATAATGGTACCATATGTAGCACTTGTACACAATACTATCTATACAAGTTATACACCATGCTGATGTCCATAGCATCACCTGCACGACCTTTATTTCATCCACATGTTTCTAACCATGTGATTAGTATGCCAAAACAATCATTTCATTTATTTATATGACCTTTAGGTAAGTTTAACAAATGGCGCTTACTTTATCGATAGGAGAATTTCATGGACCTCTTCAACTTCTAAAACCAATGAAATTTTTTATGTCGAGGTATTCTAGTGCTTTTATTTAGAAAATAATTTTCTTGTGTCATGTGGTTGCAGTACAATGTCATAAAAATAGTATCATAAAAGTAATCATGCATAGTACAACTTTATCATACCCATAACTTTGAGTTTTGGGATTAAATTTGTCACCTCGACAAGGTTTTAACCAGAACAGAATATGACTTCCACTTAATCATAAAGTGGACTATTGACTATAATGCTTCACTTTATATTTAACAGAGAAAATGATCATTTGGTAGTTACAAGTACTCCATACTTAACTCATCATGTTATATGCTCTTTTTACCCCTCTTCCAACATCTTTTTGGCCATCAATAAAACTCATTTCCCCTCCATGAGTTATAAATGAAAATTTTAATTTTTTTGATTCCACACCCTTTAAGTTTCTAGGCACTACATGTATCAGGGTGTGATCCTAAGGTATTTACATGTTAACACATTCTTTTAACATTAAGTCACCCCAGAAAGAAAGAATTCAGTTATCAAATTCATTAACATGAATTCCCGTGTGGTTTATGAAGCCATTCTTATGATGTCCTATCCAACCAGACACCATTATCAATGCAATATGTCAGGAAAACTCCCAATATTGCCTGGTAGGAATGGGTGATGAAAAATACGTATTTCAATTTTTATGGTTGTCAAATCTATTTGAATAGATTTTTCAATAGAATTTTATCAAACCAATTGTATACACAATCTTGATCACTAGTATCACTTAACCATCAATATAGTGAAGTCATCATTTTAATTTAACAACGATATGTTGCATAGCTTGTTATCCTTTCTCTTAACTTACTTGATGCCTATGTTATTTCACTACTAACATAAGATCCTTAGATCATCATATGTCGTAATTATGTTAAACCTTTTGGTTTACCAAACTTTGTTTATTAAATCAGAATCATGTTCTGAATCTAGTGTATAATTAGGCTGCTCTGGATTTTTCTAATTTTATTTCAGAAGCATCAAGGACCACCATATATCATTTGTTTATCACTTCATGTAGCATGTACGCTTTATTTATATGTACTAGAAACACACAGACCCTTTTCTTATATTATCCTTCCCACATGAAGTATATTTGCAACCTCTACAACCATTCTACTGGTTTAACCTTTTTCTTGCTCTTTGTGAGATATTTAAACCCTTGGAATTTTGAGTTTTATTTAATATTTCCTTACTACTATCAATCAAGAAACACCAAGAGCCACTTTTATACTCCCACTATGTATTTACACTAGATGTACCTTTGGTGTCAGTTCCATGGACTTTCTTATGAATGTGATACAATTTTTAATGTATGATGTCTTCCTGCATGCATTAAGATGTATAGGTGTGCCTCCTCTTCACAATTAGACCCTAGTTCAGTCCCGATATGAACATAAAATTTGTGTTTATTATTAATTACTATTGTTTAGGTATGGTTTCACTCAAGAACCTATAAGTTCAACTACACATATGTTACCTGTTAAGGTTAAGTTCCCTTTAATAGTACTTTCCCCAATGGAAAAATTACATTGCAAACTGGATTGCGTCATTAAATATGGATGCACTAAATCAAAAGATTAAATTGAAAGACAATTTGTACAATTACATAGTCTTATACCATGACCTGTCCTTCATGAGCTTAACAATATTTCATGGGAAATTTTACGAATAGATATCCTTACATAACACCTTAGAATATATTTGTGGGTGGAACCTACTTAATTAACCATGAATTTTTGTTAATGTCGATAGTATGTCTTTGGTCTCTTACCTGATGAGGTATATAATTTCCTTTTATATACTTTTACTTTTGATTTTACATCATGCTGCCCATGATCTATGGAAAGGAAATACTTGATATTACCATGATTTCTCCTATAGCTCGTTATATGTTCTACTCCTCTTATGTGGATACATTTACTACTTGCATCTTCTCCTTCCTCAATTTATCTATATATATATATATATAATATAAATATATATTAATATATATATAATGTATGTATGTATCTAATTTTCTTCTTACAGATGCACTATTTATTATCAAAATTTAATATCCCATTAATACGATGGGTATAACATCCCATTTTCAAGGCCATAACCATACTTTACAATTATTACCAACTTGTTTATTTATCCCACTCTACTATGCATATTTAAAAATATTCAAGTATCCATTTTGAATCATGATATAAGATTGTGTGTCCTCACAAGAGAATTCAACAATAACTTGAGTTTTGAAAACTTTCAAAATATATAATAAGTATAATTCTTAATCTCCACATCTATGAGTGGACACAGTAAAAAAATTTAATTAATAGTCAACCATTATACTTATTAACATTAATCAACATGTTAATTTTTAGTTATATTTTTGTATTACTCTTCACTCCAACACAGTTCCATGCATGTAAAAATACCAGGGCAGCGCATTGTAACCACAGAAATGAGAATTACATGAAATCCATAAATATATGTAAACATATACATGTAATCACAACATGAGTATTTCTTTTGATTATATGTTAAATTTTTCCGTTCAAAAGATAAATCTTCATGTTGCTATGTTTTATGCATAAAACAAAATAATGTATATAACTAATACACACTCTTACATGTAGATTGTTTTCAAACAAAGTTTCCTCATGTCATTTAATATTGTATTTCCTCTTTAAACATAATTATGAACAATAATTCGAAATAATATCCTTATCATCAAGAAAATTGTAATGACACAAACTGTGGTAAATATGTCGACATGATTACACATTAATAAAATAAAACATGTGCAACACCATCCTCATAAAGAAAACTATCAATAGATATTTTCCATTAATGGTGGCATATATATATCCATCAAACTATGATTGTTTGGAACAATGTGCATAATAAAACATGCAACTATGAACTGGTCATGAATAATCCCTTAAAGAGTCTTACCAAATTTAATGGGCAATTCTCATTAAAATCTAATCCCTTTGCTAGCACTATGCTTTACACACAAATTTCACCAATGTCTCTACATAAGTAAAACAACTTCTTTTTAAAGGAGGGTTTCCTTGATAGGATAACCTCTTAAAATCTCAGGCTATCGAAATGGCCCAACCTTTCTCACCCTCTTTGTGGTGTTCGATCCTAATTACATTCACACCTACCTCCAGACTTCTGCATATGAGTGACAACTTATTCCATATAATGACTCCAAAGCATAGAATATTGTTGGTTAATTCATGATACATTATCGACTTCCATATTCAAGATAATCAATGAATATGAGCACAAGCTTGATAAATAATTCGATTGATTGGTCAACGATTTCCTCGTTGGTTTCATGAAATTTTCTGATGGTCATGAATGTTTGTGATTTACTCTATGAGGCAAAATTTTCGGGTATGCCCCTGCCATTCTTAGTGAGCTAATAACACCGAGGAGTAGTGGGTCTCAAATATGAAAATCTTATTATATGAGCCACCCATAGACTTCAACAAACTATAAGATGATCTAGATGATCCTTGCATGTTGATGATGAGATTAACGAGATGATTATGATGGTGACAGAGACACGTGTATGTAAGGATAAACACTATCCAATTTTATGCTTTTATGGATGAGATCATGAGGGTAACTATCAGCCAAATGCTTTTACATCCAATTCACCTAGCTTTCGAGGGACTTCAGGTCAGCGGATAAGTCCAATATAAAGGACAGTTGTGTAACTTGAAGAGGAAAAAGTTGTCCACATAGATATTTTCTACAATATTTAATTTGGGAAGGTGTTTTTATGCTTTAAAACTCCCAATCACATACACCCTTTCTAAAACTTCCTTACCTGCACATGACACTTCGAACATGACAGTCGCGCTTGTACTCAATTCCCAATTTGAACATTAAGTCACAAGTGAAGAGCTCAAAAGTGTGTTCGCTTCACCCCCACCCCCGCTACGTCACAAGTCAAGTGAATAATAATGGTTCTTTTAATATCAGTCTATGCGGGTACAATCACTTCACCTGCCCATATCATAACATCATAGATTTCTGAACTAAATTTCTTGGCAGTCTTTATAATTTGCAATTTAAAAACTACCATCGAGTCCTCTTTCTCCAATACTACGTCGTCCACATCCACAATGGAATGTTGAAACGAATGCATGGAAGGCTCCATTTGGTAGCTCGCAGAGAAACGAGAACTCAAGGCTTAGTCCGTACATGAATATATGTTGATGCCTTCTATCGACCATCAACGCTCAAGAAAAACCTCCTTCCGGACATGGTGCACTGCACCTTGATCATTTTGGTGATTCTTTTACTGTATTATATTTTCCTCAGAGGAGGTCATGGAACATGAGATTCGAGTGGGAATATTTTCGATAACTTAAAATAAAAAATTTACTGAATCCTTCATCTCTTCTTTTGTTTGTTTAGATAATTATCCTTATCTACATGAAATAAGATAGAACGTACTTTGATGTCATTGATATATTGCAATAGTGATCTTTATTATGCGACGCACCCTTCACCTCCAACCAAGTATGCCTTTACTTTTAGTGGAATAAGTAGGTGTATATACTACTTATTATGAATTAGAGTGAACACAACCTTTATCTCTCTATAATAATGGATAATCATTTTATCGAGAATAATAGGTAACAAATATAGTTATTTATTATCAGTCATATATATATATATATAGACAGACACCCACACACACATATATATATATGTATATATATGTATGTATGTATGTATGTATGTATCTATTTGTCAATATATACACCTCATGCATGATTTCCTGCTCCAAAATCCATGGAGGGACCAGTAACAACTTTGTTTCCCACAAGGCAGACTTATTAATTTATGATAGACCCTGAATTGTGATTGATAATAG
The DNA here is from genome assembly GCA_000404065.3 of Pinus taeda. Taxonomy (NCBI): domain Eukaryota; kingdom Viridiplantae; phylum Streptophyta; class Pinopsida; order Pinales; family Pinaceae; genus Pinus; species Pinus taeda. Next base: position 10,593 of record APFE030756492.1, read on the forward strand.
AGGAAAGTGTGTTTCTCTGTCACTTTGTGGACATTGTAATTTTCATTTTTCAAATCAACACCAGAAACTAATATTTATTAAATGTTGATTTGGCTATTTCAATTATTATGTGTAAAACTGAAATATACACATTCATAATCCACTTAATAATTACCAATCATAATGATAATGGAGTTGCCTAAAGAGGCTAATCCCATGCCTTCCACTCCAACGTTCTATATCAGTTGAAGCTCAAATACCTGCAGATAGGATTTTACATCTCAGAGCCGTAATCCTTGTACTTGACGTGGATGGAATTTCTTTATTGGAAATTATTGGCCAATGTCAGAGCCATAATTGTTGTACTTGACATGGATCGAATCTATCTATTGGAAATTATTGACCAATCTAATAGCCATTTCAACACTCGATTAAAGAATAGTGCTAGGTCGAATGTCTAGGAGACCATCGCCTCCTCCGTAAAAATATTGCCTACAACATACAAGATTACAGCTTTAGTCATGATATATAATCCTCATAGATGTATCGAACTACTTTTTAAAATTCATAACTTTACAACCTCAGTTCGAAGTTACCTTCAATCTCACATAAAATCTCCTCCAATAGTTCATTTTCAGATTTAGCTTCAAACCTTATGAATTGTAATTCCTTTGACACTACTCGAGAACTCATTGCAGTGAAAACCTAAGAACTCGTCTACATCTTATAGAGGTGGATTGGCCCATAGGATGCAATATTTGGACTTATGCTCTCGCACCATTTGTAACATACCCCTTGAGCCTAATTTGAGAATTACCTACTAGGTCGTCATTCCTTAAATTTTCTTCAGTTAAAGTTAAGATTCAACCATCGTCACAAGTATAATTATTCCCTAATTATAGAAACAATTATTATTCATGCAACTATACTCATATTCTTAACAATTGAACAACATCAAAAGTAATGAACCATACTCCCTAGGCAAAATACTACATACTCCTTCTATGCTTTATGTGATCCATGATGGGGACTTTTGGATTCATTTATAAGACTTATATGTCTGATCAACCCTTATGCGTAAATTACAATTTGGAAAAAAGAATTGATCATGGCATGCAACCAATAAATTCCTTTGATGACTCAACACAAGCAGTAATGGAACCTTATCTTGCATTTACTATAGCTAGAATTGCCACGAATCATAATCATAGTCCTACAAGCATAATCAAAAGTGTTTCTAACATAACTCTTATGAAACATGCAGAAATAGCTAAACTAGCCTCATTGGATACAATTTTGATGACACATAATGTATGGCATAGCTAACCTGTACCATAGACTATAAAATTTGAAGCATTACACCATAACTATATTGCATGCACCAATTTCCCGCGCATAAATATTTTTCCAACTTAAAACATAGATATCACATAATGTTAGATATGTTCCTTAATTTAATGGTGATCAAATATAGATTTAGTAGATATCCCATTGATCTGTATATCGTCATATCATAAAAAAGGTTAGTACAAGAAATTCTACTCATACATATGGTGGTCACATGCAGATTCTACCATGAGTAACATGTGTCAGGTAGCTCTTTGACCTAAGTATTAGCAACTACCTATGATGCTTCCACCACTAAATCTACATTTGGATGCAATAAGAGTTAGATACATAAGAATTCAATCACTCTCATAAACAAAGATAATACAAACTTCTATACATCTGAGCTTAACGATTCCACAACATAAAATGTAAGGAGTAAACATACAGTATTTCCCATGCAAATGAATCCAACTAGACTAGAAGAGAGAACACCACTTGAAAAATAGAGCACCACCACCCAACCTAGAATTGTCCCTTCCACTTCACCCCCGAGTCGAGAGTTCTTGCCATGGTTCAACTACCCCTTGTTGATCTCTGCAATGCATATTTAATACCCTCTTTCATGATATTGTTTCCATTATTGATGCCCTACTTTTATGGATCTTTTTTATCCATTTGGCTATGCTTTTCTCAGAAAATCTCACCTTTCTCTCCCGCAAGGCTTTTCCTCACAAAATCTTTCCTTTCTCTCCCGCAAAGGTTTTATGTTTTTCTCAATGGATATTTATCACCAATCCATCCAAATTATCTAGAATTGAATCTAGAAGCTTTATCCTAAAAGAATTATCCCTTCCCATTCACCAATGGGATTTGGAAAGAATATCATCTCTTG
>APFE030756501.1:0-10133 GCA_000404065.3 Pinus taeda
CTGAGTAGTCCCAAAATGATATAGAAAGTTCGACCTATTGTAAGTAAGAGCGAAAAGAAATAAAAAATTATTTGGTGTGGCTAGAACTTGGAACACTAACCACCTAAATGGATAACAAAACAATGGCTTAAATTCTAAATGGATAACAAAACAATGGCTTAAATTCTCATTCTTTTTGGGGTACTATACCATACTACAAAAAAAACAAGCCTAAAACAAAGTAACATCTATTTAAAACCCATTTCCACATAAGAAGTGAAACTAGTGGCTAGTACCTACTTAGAAGAAGTTAGAAATCGAGGTTATAAGCAGCTAGTTATAGGTGGTTGGGTCTTAATTAGAGCTTAATTATTATCTAAAAAATAGGTTGAAGTTGTATTCCTTTTTATTTGTTTACAACTTTTACAACATTTTAATCACATGTTTAGATACTCTATCAATGGATTTTGAATCCCGTTTCATCAACCAGGGAAAGAACCAAACGATTGGTTTAACTCGAATCAACTACCACATGGAATCGTTATAGTAGTGGGCTTTCCGACTACTCTACTCTACTCCATTATCGATATCTAAAATCAAACTATTTAAATTAAATTAATAAATAAAAATATTTAAAAATTACTTAAATTTAAAAATATATTAAATTTTTTTTATATCCTCTAAAAATTTTATTATTACAACAAATGGATGAAAACAATTAAATAAAGTATCCAAGACATAAAGAAAAATATATTTTAGTTTTAGTTTTAAAATAAATAATATAAAATATATTTAAATTTAATTTCGAAAAATAAAATTAAAATGCATTTTTATTTTCATCTTAACTAAAAATTATATAATTTTTATTACATTAATCAAACTGCTAATTTAAACCTTAATCACGCTTAATTTAACCTTAAATTTAAAATAATATAAATTCATCTAAATCAATCCTAATTAAATCTAGCACATTATTTAAATTTATTTGAAAAAAAAATTAAAATGCATTTTTTTTTTCATCTTAACTAAAAATTAATAATTTTTAATTTAATTAAAATCAAATTCCTCTATTTAACCCTTAATCCGCTTATAATTTAAACCTTAATTAAAATAAAATAAATTTCATCTAAATCAATCTAATTAAATCCTAGCACAATTAAGAAATTAGAAATACAATTAAGAAATCCCTAAATTAAGAAAAGTTAGAAAGGATTATCCTTAGCAGCAATGCGATATTGTATGATTCCACATCACTTTAAGGATATTTAGCATATTTCATAAGAATATTAAAATATGATTCTTTTTCACATACAAAATATTTTTATATTTTATATCATATTTTGATGTTTGAGAAATTATTATTTTTAAGAAGAAGGTTGGAAGTTTCAAAATTATTACATTAAAGTGGATTGGATTGTGTTATTTGTAAAAGAATTTCAATTATTTCTTTTTATTATCCGAAATAAACTTATTAACGATTTTATTACATTATTTTAATTTTGTTTTTGATAAAATTATATATAATAAAATATATTAAATATACGATCTTATTCAATTCATATTATTTTAATAATATATATTTTGTTATTATTAATTATTATATTTTAATTATATTTATATAAAAAAATAAAGTATATTAATTAAATTATAATGTAAAAAATAGATTTAATAATAATTATAAAAATAATAATATATGTATTTACACACCACACCTAAAAAATTCATATTTTAATTTAAAAATTATATATAAGAATTTTGTTAATTTAAATAATTATATAAAAAGTAAATTTAAATGAATAACGCATATTAGAATAAAACTTAAAAGGCATTTTTGCTTGTCATAGAGCCGGTATCCGCAAATGCCATCATGAGAGCCCACGCAGCAAGAGAGGAAGCCGGTGTGGTAGTGAAAAGAAGTAGAGGTAGCGCTAGTTTATTTTCATCCATATCCTTAACTACATCGAATACTTCAGTGCCACGTTGTGGGTGAGTAATATAATTTTTTTTCTTAAATAATTAAAGGGTTTGTATTAATAACCGTAAAATATATTTATTTTAATTTTATGGCTTATCTAAATAATTATATATTAGTCAATAAAAATACTTATTATTGTTTCCCAAATATTATTTCGTCGAATACGTTGCGGACATATTAGAGTAATTTAAGTATGAAGCAATGATAAGTTATATATTTATTTAATTTTAATTTATTAAAAAATATATAAATATTGGGTTAACAATTAGATAAATGTACCTAATTGTTGTCAAACTAAGAGCATTAAAAATGATATACACTCTATTTTTGGTAAAATTCAATTAATAACTTAAAAAACTTTTTATTAATTAATTTATTTTAAATAAATGAATTATGATTTATCTTTATAAGAATTATTATCATTAATAACGATATATCCTTTTTTTATTTCATAATTTAATTATAGAAAAAAGAAATAGCACAAAGTACCAGGGGATCATTAAAAATTAGAAAGTAACAAAAATTCTTTACAAAAAGATAAATTACACCATCGGTCTTAATATCATAATTATAGAATACAATTAATATAATAATAATAAATTTTACATATTAAAAAATGAAAATTGAAATCTAAATAATATGAATATTTTTTATATTTATTCTCATAATTATTTTAATTCAAATTTAATCAATTTAAAATAAATTTGTTCTTGTAGTTATTTACTGTTTATCCCGGGTAGAGGTAGGCGTGATAGATCAATGAATTATGTGCTGTCCCTTTTGCCCATGATGATAATTGCATATAGCATATCCACAAATTCAAGTCGTCACAAAATAATATAGATAAAATGATTATCTAAGGAACAACTTAATCAATAGATGAGTACATGTTCTTAGTGATTATTGAAACTTAAGTAGGGAAAGTAAAATTTGTACTAAATAAATTTACTAAAAAAACAAAAAAAAAACTGTTATCCACCCAACCCTATAAAATTACAAAAATGTTTTAACGACAAAAATAAACTATAATCTTTATAATATTATAATATATAATACAATTTTAAATAATTATTACCAATAATAATAAAAAATACATAATCCACCTTTAAAAATTATATAGAAGGTTCCGCCCGTAAAAATGATATAAAAGGTTCCACCCTTCAAATAAAATAAGTATGACTCAAAAGAAATAGGAAGTTCGATGGGGTGGCTAGAACTTGGAAAGTAGACCATAGCTTTTAGGACAATGTTTTAAATTCTCTTCTTTCTCCGCTCTACAATACAATATAATATAATATACTATAAAGTTAAAGATAAGACTAAAAATATAACATCTATTTGAAACCAACATCCATACCAGGAATGAAAGCAGTGGCTAAGTCCCTTCTTCCTATTGATATGAGAAGTTAGGGTCGAGATTAAAAGAGAGAAACAGGTAAGATCAAAATAGCTCCTCTGCCACCGGGTTAGATAAATTAATCAAACTCTAATTTAACGCTAATCATATTATTTAACCCTAATCATACTACAAGTTTACCTTCAATTTAAAATAATATAATTTAAAAATTAATATACAACTTTAGCATACTAATGCAGGCTATCCTCTTACGGTAGACTTATATCTGAAGCAACCAGCTTCAGAGTTACAGTTACATGGAATGCAAATTTTGGAGATAGAGAACTCACCAGTTTCGTTTTCCAACGATACGATTGTCTTGAGATTTTGGTTACCAACAATTAAATGAAAACCTATGAGAACTCCTATTACCAGCAATTTTGGATACGAGCAGAGTGACCACGATTGCGATCTCGTAAAACCAGTTGCCTTTCGATATTTTCTTAATTGTAAACATCACACAGCGTATATATCACAGTGAGTTTTAATTTCAATTTCATTTTGAGAGGAGCCTTTAATATACCGGAAAACCCAAAAAACTTTCTGTTAAGCAACCAATTGAAGATGAAAATGAGAAGTGAATCTTACTGAGAGGAAGAATTGGAGCATAGATTAACAATCACCGAATATTTGAAGGCGGCTTCCCGGGTTGACTCCTCAACTCCTATCTGCATTACGAATCAACCATAAAACCCTCTCAATATTACCACAAAAACCCTCTCAATTTTAACATGAAAAATTCCAATTGCATGTTTATTTTTCATATTCTGAAATTATTAAAATTTTGTGTTCATTTAAAAAAAAATTAACAGACTCATGAATAGAAAGATTCAAACAAAACAAAAAAAAGACCGAGCCAAAATGCACGGATCAGATGATTAACACACAGTAAATAAAAAACAACCAGAGAAAGTGCAATCAAACCAAAACAACCATATCATCAAAAACCCATAAAGAAAAGGAATCAACATGGCCATGCTGCTAAATGAAGAACATCAATGATCAAACAAGACAACCGCATGCTAAAGAAGCTGAGATGAAACCGTTGCGGTGTTTGTTTGCTTATGGGAAGGGCTTTAAATACGCTCAATTTCCAACGGTCACTAACGCCACACATTTAAATTAATTTAAAGCTTTTTGTGGGGCCGCTTTTTTCCTCGCTGAAATCCAGACTAAACTTTATATTAAATTATGTTGTTATTTAGCAGAGAAAACATTTATGTCATTATTTACAAATTTTTACCAAATTTAAATTTAGTTGTTCAAGATTAAATTTAAATTGTTGCACTTAGAGGATGCAAAGTTCGCTCAATTTGGGTTACTAACTCCACACATTTAAATTGATTTAAAGCTTTTTGTGGGGCCGCTTTTTCCTTGGATCAAAATTTATATTAAATTATGTTGTGTGGCCTTTAAGCGATATTTAGCGGATAAAACATTGAGGTCATCATTCACGAATTTTTACGAAGTTTAAATCTAGTTGTTTAAAATGAAATTTAAATTTAAATTTTTGGGCTAAGAGGATGTAAAGTTCTTAAAAGTGTATGGAGTTGTTTATAATGCGATTTTTCGGAGATTCAGGTGATGGAATCTGGCGGAAGAAATTGAGGTTAAATCTTGACTTCTTGTAGTGAAAATGGTTTTTTAACTGCATATTTGGATTCAGCACCCTGAAAAACCCCTCGGATGCTTTGATTGTGCAGAAACTAGCTATCAAACTTGCGATTCCAATAAATTCCTGCTGGATTTTGACCGAAAAAACCCACCGGAAAAACTTCCAAAAATCACATTATAGACAACTGTAAAGTGTATTATAATACTCTACACCATAAATTCCTAATTGTCTCACTTAAGGACTATTCCATTTATAATTCTCTAATAACAATAAGAATCCGCTTTAAGTTGCAAAGCTATCATTTTATAATAATTATTATCATTTCTAACCATTTTGGGAACGGCCACGGCCCTTGGCCCTTGTTTAATAATTTTATAATTTCCTAACCATTATAGTAACGGGTCTTGTTCCGCCCAGGAAGAAGTTTGTTTAATAATTATTATAATTTCCTAAGGAACGGGTCTTGGCCCGCCACGGAAGAAGTTTGTTTAATAATTATTATAATTTCCTAACCATTATAGAACGGGCCTTGGCCCGCCTAGGAAGAGTGAGTGGTGGCAACACAATATAAGAGCGAGTCTAATGAGGTAGAGGAGTTGACCGGAAAGTTATAGAAATTTTGATCATACTTAAAGAAAACCCATTAAGGATTTTTGTAAATTTAAGTTATAGTTGTTGAACTTCAAAATTTTAGGTGTCCTAGAGGTTTTTGATGGCGTTGAATCTATTTCTACCATCAAAAACAGCGTTCAAACACTCCTTCTACAAGATTTTTTGAAATTTTTTTGCTCAAATTCTGGCCACTTTTGGCCGTCCTAGCAATTTCTCCGCCTCATTAGATGACTCTTAATATAAGTACGGATACATGAGTATGGTGCAATATCAAATGCTAACAAAGTTGATGATACTAGTGCTATTAAATTTTTTATTCATTTTTGATAAATTTGGGTATATATTTTATTTTATTTTGATTATTATTATTTATTTGATGTTAAAATTAGTAAAATATAGATTATTTAAAAATATAATGAAAAAGTGAAAGTAGAGGGTAAAGAAGAAAGAAATATTGAAAAATAAGAATGAAAAAATTTGAAAGTAGAAAAGGAATTAAAAAAATCAAGGACAAGTTTATATGATTGAAATATTTTGCTTTAAAAAAGTACTTTTAGTATTCATGGGTTTAAATAAGTGTGAGGTAGTTGAGAGACCATGGCATCCATCAAACACTGAGAGGGTTTATTATGTGAATGTAGAAGTTGGTCATGGGGATTGTTTTTATTAGTGATGAAAGTAAGGGGAGGATCTATTATGTGAGGGTAGAAGTTGGTCATGGGGATTCTTTTTACTGGTGTTGAAAGTAAGGGGTAGTCAACTCGATGCATGTTATTCTAGAAACTAACCTCTAATGAGTGTTGAGTGAATGTTCAATAGGAAGAGGGAAAAACATCTCTATTTCTCGTAATCCATGAGTATCTCATAGATTAAAGTGAATATATGAATAGACAAAAGAATTCTCATCTACTCTTGTAATAGGGAGAGCATTGAAATAAGAAGTCCTTTTTTTTTCTTAGTAAAGACTAATTCAATAAAAGTAAAAATACAGTTACAAAGCGGTCGAGACCTCAGAGGAGGTCCAAGACTGTCCAGCAAGACATACAAATTGTCCCAGGGTCGGGATTAACCAGATACAAAAGCCCAGAGCCATGTAGAGAGAACTGGCCGTATTGGTAGACCTCAGAAAAGGACAGAAGAAAAGCTATGACCATATTATCTAAACTACCCAAATAGCCATAAGCAAAATTGCAGAGCCAAAAACTTGAAACGACAATAGATCTACATGCCTAATACAAAAAGACATTGACAAAAGCCATATAGGCATAGCATATTAGGCTGAAGAGCAAAGAGAGGAGCTAGGAATTAGACATGGCCCTGAAGTCTTCAAGCATCAATATCATGTTCCGGAACTTCCTCCTCCACGGGGCATGGATAGCCCATCCACGTGTCATCAACATTGTCCTTAATAGCTGAACCGCTACCATCTGGAGGAGCTGCCAACTGCCTAATGCCATCAGAACCACTCGCCAGGTGAACAGAGGTCGGGACATCCTGGAGATTGCCGTCTGGAGGCTTGGAGACATCAGGGTCATTTCCTCTAGCCTGCAAATCTCCATAATTGAATCCAAAGCCAACAGCATCCCCCTGCTGCGCACTTTCTCTCTGAGACTGTGTTGTTGAGGTATTTCCTGTAACAGTGGGCCGAGCTTCTTCCTCCGAAAAAATTACCGTAATGTTGGCTGAGAGAACAGGTTGATTGAGGCGGTTGTGAAACATGAAATGGGTGGTTTGAAAAGAGTTGTGCGGGAGAGGCCTGCAAATGTTAGAGGTAGGGGAAGCCGAAGCCAGAGGAACAACAGGCAGGGGAGAAGGCTGAGAGCGCCCACGACCACCACGACTTCCACCTCGGCGACAGCTACCGCGACGACGCACCATTGTCAAAGTAACAGGGCAGATTGAGGGAGATGGAGAGTAGGGCGAAACAAAGCAGATGCCTGAGTGAGGGAGCCCGTGACGCGTTATGAACCAGACATTCAGCGCCACCTTGGAAGCATTGCAAAGATGCAGGACCTGAGGCAGTCGAATGTAGGGAGGCCAGGGGTGAATAATAACAGAGAGAGCCGAGGCAACCATTAAAGGAATACCAGGTGAAATATCTCGAATACACTGCGCATTCAGTTCCGCATGGTAATTGATATGTCGGTACTTATTATAATCCAATTCCATCAGCAGGAGGGCTTGGGTAGGTGTGTTGTCCTACCACCTGCTGTACCAGATGCCATCATAGCACATAGTCTTCATAAATATTGCATAAATGCACCCGCATCCGGGTGAAATAAGAAGTTCTTAGTGTAAGGCTTTGTGGAGAAATTATGGAAAATATCATGCTTTGAGGAATAGATGATATATGTTTATGCGAATTTATTAGGAGAAAACTTTAAGATAGACAAGAGGGACCTCAAGCTGCAAGGCAACTCTCTATTGTACCTTAGGGGTAGAATGGACCCATCTTGTCATTGGAGATATAAAATATGGGTAGTATTAAATTTTAAGAGAAAGAATTATCTAGGCGAAAACTATGTGGATCAAAGGTTGGCTCTATATTTCTTAGTACAAATGATTTTTTTAATCTAGCCCTTGGAAATATCAAGAGAATCCACTAAAAGCTAAGCTATGCAAGAGTGGTTTATCATTATCAAGGTTAATGAGGTGAAGTAATGAAAAACCTTTCAAATACCAACAAGGATTCCCTAATTTGAGAGAAAGATTTCGATATCTAAGAAGGCTAATATATTAGCTACCCATTTGTTAAGATTTGTATCATTATCACCAAAGGTAAGATCATGGAAATAGTGAATGTGGTTGTGCCAAATTTTCCAATAACAATATCATGAGGCATTAATCTCTTGGCATGAAAATGTTCAAATAACATTGTGGCAAACACTCTTTCTCTCTTGTTTCAAAGTAAACCCAAGATATATGCATTTCCCAAACCTTGCACCCATATAAGAGAGTACGTGTGACCAACAATTGAAAGAGTCACATCTTCAATAAAAATTCTCAAACTAAGGCTAAAAACATTGATTTTCAATAGTGGCAATAAATGCATATTCTTTCTTAGTCTAATCTACTACTAAATCAAGTTAAAGCATAGTTTACAAAATATAGGGTAGATCCATTTGAATTTGGGATATATCATGTATTGAGAGTAATCAAATCATCTGAGATGTAAGCCTTTTTTGAAATCTAAAAAAGATTTGCCCCTTGAGAGATTTCTTACTCTAATGTTAGATCCGAAACTAAAATGGATTTACACTTGTATACTATTTAAAGTGCAACACTTTAAACAAAAGCAATGATTTTGATATTTTTTCTCAAAAAATTGTAATTGTCTCTATCTTTTGCTTTATTTAAAATCATATAATCGTTTTATAAATTGAAATGCAAGCATTTTAATATTTTGATTTGTGTATGTCTATGTTTTTTGAAATAAAAATTCAATGATTAAGATGTTAATTTTAGTATTTTCATTTTTGCATGTCCAATGTTTTCATGAATATGAATATTTCTATAATATGGATAGAAGGGAATTGAAGTTAACTCGATTTTCCATTTTTCTCATTATTTTTATTTTTATTTTTAATATGAGTTAGGTCTAAGATCAAATTTAGCCGTTGTCACTATAATACCAAAATTATATCCACCAAGAGTATATCTAACCACTTTTTAGCCAAATAAATTAGGAATTTATGACTGAACCAGAGTCAAGACTCCACAACGATGGGGGAGCCTTTGTTGGAATATATTACATTCCTTGGAAGGTAATAATGTCTTTGTATTATGTCAGAAGTTGTCCAAAATCTTATGTAAATGAGTAATACAACATATCTCATATATATAATGGCATAGTATACTCTTGTATCCATGTATTATATAAAGAGGTGTTATTTTAGAGAATTATATTGTCCCACATTTAATATGTGAGAGTAATTCCTCCATGTATCTGGGTATATAATAGGGTCAAGGGAGCCTCTTAAGGAAAATACCATTTTGTGATACCATCACATCTTATCATGTGCTCACAACATATTGCTATTTCTTTTTGTTCTTATTTATATGTTGATATATTGTTGGTTTGTTAGATAGATAACTAGTTTAGTAGATCTAATATTCTAACATGGTATCAGAGCCATGGCTACTATGATCTAGCATCTTCTTTGAATTTAGCCATCAATGTGTATCTTCATTTTTTGTTATCTGGGCACTCATTATTTTTTGTAGATTTTCTTTTTATCTGGTTGCCATTAGGCTTCTCTTCAAATCTAGGCATGATTCTACATATGTGAGTTTTTTTTTTTTCTCACAACCCTAACTTTGTTATGTAGTTTTTGCAGATTTTTTTTTCACGGGGCTCTTGATTGTTTTCTTGTAAGATCTATATGGTTTTTGGATTCTCCTTGAGGAGATCTATCTTCTAGTTTTAAGATGTGTGATTTTTGTCCAGTTTTTCGGTCTTTTTTTTTGCAGGGTGGAAGATTGGCAAACAGAGGGTTCAGATCAGAATTTTAGTCACACAAGTGGCTACACAATTTTCAAAAACTAGTTATAATAAG
>APFE030756502.1:9392-31541 GCA_000404065.3 Pinus taeda
AAACATTAATAAATCTCGATCCATCCATTCATCAAAACCTCCTCTGAGGGTGCAGAAGTGCATGTTCCGAGGACAAGTTCTTGACAAATTTCTGGACCCTTCTCTAAATGCATGAGAAGGGTTAAAATAATACTTCCTAATTCTAATAATAGTGTCTTTACAAAATTGAGGATGCGTTTTCAAATGACCGTCCTTTTTCTAATCTAATAAAAAAGAAAAAACAACATTCTAAAATAAGGCTACCTCTGAACTTAGTCCTTAAAGCTGCAAGTGTTCATCATGGACTTGAGAAGAGTCGGCTGGCTGACTTCTGCTTTGAGCTGGGCTACGAAAACAGAATCTATGAGAGCTGGCACTACTTTTTCAGCTGTGTTTATGATGCATTTCACAGTCATCCATTGACTATGCGGCTTGACCAAGTATGCCTAGTAACATTCCCAATTTAACCTGTTCAACGCCTGGATCGATTTTCCCTTTTCCTGTGCCTTCTGCTTCCATTCTGCTTCCAGTCGTAGTTTATTTGGTAGGTACCCCGGGGTGGTCTCTTCGATTAAGTTGGCCTTGTGTAAATTCTCATTTACACAATCGATAAGAATGTTTGCCTGCGTGGCCGTTGTCTTTGCTGCTTGTTCTGCCTACCTGATTTGATCGTCCCATTTATTAAAGAGCAATTATTTATGACTCTCGTTTATTCTGGGTGCATTTTCTCTTTTCTCTTCCTCTTCATCCCACGAAGCTAAGTATTCCGTCACTCGTCTGTCACTCTGATCATAGTCACTTCGCAAGTCCGCCACTTGATTGGTGATTTTATCGCTCAGCTCGCAATAGTGACTCCACTGTGATATCTTACGTCCCAACTCTTCCTATTGCTGCAGAAGTTGCTCATTTAAGTCAATAGATTCTGAAATAAATTCGGCAAGCTTAGGCTCATCTTTATGCATTTCTTGTAAAATTTTCAATTGCTTTCCTTTCTCGTCTAGACTTCTTTGATAGCCTATCTGCATCTGCTGAAAGTCTTCCTGCAACTTCTCGAGCTGTTTGGAAGCTTCAATACTAGCATTGGCTTGTTGCAACTGTCATTGTAGCAGTTGTATTTGATCTTCTTGTTCTTTCAATAGTTGCTAAACTTCCGATGCCTTGTCAATAGTTGCAGAAGCATATGCTCCTGCGATCTAAAACAACTTAGTGAGATTTTCAGTTGGGTTATTGTTGGGGTCTTTCCATAAGACGTCCAAATGTTTAGCATCTTGTGACAGTGTATTTTCTAGTTTTCTTTTCTTCCTTTGTCTCCTTACAACTGCTTTATGTTGGGGACTATAGAATACATCCATTGGGGGAATTTATTCTACATTAAGTAGAAGATTAATAGGTGGAGCGATAGGACTGTGCTTCGTTTCTGTGACACTACTGACTATGGTCGAAACCACTTCTTGCGCTACCTGTGTATTGTTCACAGATGTCCTTGGGGCTTGCCCTTCAAGACTGATCAGCTCGTTGAAGGTTTCCCATTCTTTGTCTAGTTCTATTGTGACGAGTGGCGCTTTAATGACAGGAGGGGGGACATCTCTTGGCGGGGAGGCGATAACTTGCTAATGCGAAATTGCACTTGACTAAGCTGTATCTTTAGCTGTTTCTTCACTTTTTTCTTGGTCGCTTCCAGACCCTTTAGAATGTTCACGCACTCCTTGCACCGTGTTAGATTTAGATCTGGAAGTGCTAGAGTTTCCACTGAGGCTAACGCTTGGAGTTGGTTCTCTGGCAGGCATTCGCAGCTTCTCTAGAGGAACACTGGCCAGCCTTCTTTCCCTGTATAGCATGAATCTTTGGAGGTCATCTGGAGACATCTTCGACCGAGCTTCCTGCAAAATTTCCTGGAGTGAGCTTCTACTCTGAAACAAATCATCAAACAAATCTTTCTTTCCAACGAATACTTTTATTTTGACGTTTGTTGTGAAATCTTGGGCAACATTATTTGGGTCAAATGGCCTTGCTGGAAATTTAAATAATTGTAGACATGTCACATTCTCCACTTCGGTGAAAGCGTGTCCTACATCGAACAATGAGAAGGCCCCACAAGCTACAGGAAACTGAGGCCATATGGCCTTCTTCTTGTCTTTTAGGTCTTTAGTCAGGCCGCCTTTTGAGCAGGTTTGATAGGCAATTTCTCGAGCCAAAAGTTTATTGGGGATATATAGAGGTAGGAAATGTGGAGGTATAGTGCTTCCAAACACTCTAATGTAGGTGAACCATTTTTCCCCGAACCATCTTGTGATGGGGATGATGTCTATCTGCGCCTCAGGTGAGCACCTCGGGGGGTCTTCATCATACATCATTCTATATAGGGGTAAGATAAGCCCGTGGCAAATCTGATAGAAGTGTGGGACAAACTAGGAATCCCATAACATTTTATGATAAACATGAATAGGTAATGGGTCCTGGGTAGTCCATTTCCAACCCATAGTGGGGAATTTAGACACATAACAAATAGAATCCATAATATACGCAAACAGATAAAAAGGAGGATAGATCCTTTGAGACAAGGATCTTTTAGAACGGTAATTCATAACAGCTGTGTATAGATTATCAGAAAAGATCTTGGCCCAATCCATAATATCGGCATTTGTGGCAGCATCTATTAGTGGTAGCCATTCAGACGAAAGTTTATTGATATCCGGCATCCCAAATAGTCTACAAAGCATGGCCGCAGCAAAACAATACTGAGAGGTGAGGGAAAGAGTGTTGTAAATACCGTTTTTGTCCTTTTTGAGCGGCTCCTCTTTTCTGCACCAATCTTTGGTCGTCTCTGCTAGGTTTGGGTTCTCTGCCGCAAATTTCTTAACGAATTGTGCATTGTAAGTCGCCTACGGTTCAGGAAGATGATACATAAGCTTTAAATCTTGCGCGGTGAATGATCCTATCAGCCCATGTCCTTGAACTTTGAATTGTCTGTTGTTCATCTCTGCATTGTCAAGTATCCACTTGATCATATCTGTATATCGTAAAATTTTAGGCCTTGCTGCTATCCGGTGAAGAAATGAACATGCTAGCTCCTCTAAGGACACCTCGGAAGAGCATTGTGAGCCCGCGACAGTATCAACCTTCATTACTCTAGGATTTTCTTCTTCCAGCAACCTGTACATGCTTTTCCATGTTGATATCCCTGCATCTCTATTGCAGGCAGTGTCTGTATACAAAGGTGCCATCTCCTTCGTCTTTTCCTTCACCTCAGAGCCTTGAGATTTATTTTTCTTTCCCATTTTCTCCTGTGTTTGGCTTTGAATCGTCTTCGCTCTTTGTTCCTGCAGATTACAAGTGAAGTGGAAATGACTGATTAAGAAAAGTGATGGGAGAGTTTTAAATGCAACAGATATATCAAATATGCCACTTTACGTGAAGTAATTCTTTACAAAAGCACACGTCTTCATTTCATTTAATAACTGACAACTAATTCATTTACTATCATTAAAAGCCCATGATCTTGAGTCAAATTATGGTAAGTGGTTTTTCTTTGAATAACGTGCCTGAAGGATTCGTGATTAAGTGATTTATGATTTGCTTACGTAACATCACAGATCGTGCCATCGCAAATCGTGCCATCGTAAATCGCAAGAGCGCAGATTGCACCATCGCAGATTGCACCATCGCAGCGATCGCAACATCGCAAGTCACAGAAGTCTAATGTTTGCCAAATCTTGCCAGTTCATTTATGCGATATGTGATCTTGCGATCGATGTTATCGCAGATCGGTAAATCTTGAAGTTTTTTCCTTATGAGTATTACTTCATTGCGATGCGATGTTATGCTTAACACGAGGGTCTTGCGCATACTGATATTATAGAGAAATGGAGGCATTTCCTATCTTTTGGCAACGCGGTTTTAAAGATATTTCCCTTATCGTAGACTTAGGTTAAAAAATATTCAAATGACCTTTCTAAGCTTACGATGATAACCTTATTTTGAAGAAAGGAAAAAATTTCTTTTTCTTAAAAATTTAACTAAGGGTCCCCATTCATTTAATATTTTGGACAACGCTTAAATGAACAAGGGGGAGGGTGTTGCTGGCCACAACAGGTCCCGACCTTGGTTGTAGATAGTGGGCTTGCTTCTAGAGGGTCTAGACTTGTGCTTGAACACCTTATTTGGTGCAAACATATTCACAAAGATTCACTAATTGATGTTTCATCATCATATAGATCAATTGTATGTAATTATATATGCATGCACATAATTAGTCTTCCTAAAACATGGTTGATCTTTGTGTGCCTTAGACCGTTAAATTCCAAAAGTCATCGTGGGATTTCCTTGAATGTGGGTTGAGTTAATTTCACTATGGGATAACTAATATGCATCTACAATATATATCAAAATAAAAAGAATGTATTGTAGATAATTGTAGAATTCATATGGGGTCATAATAGAGGCATGATGTCACTCATATGTCACTATACTAGGGATATAAATATAAAGGGATATGAAAAATGTTAATGAAAATATGGATACCTACAATATCTAGTGAATGTAGGGGTTTTTTAAATTGGGAAGGTGTATTGATTTTGTATTGGTAGGGGGTTAAATAAAGTGATTTTTAGAGGTATCTTCCAATATGTAGTAAAATTAAGGGTATTTTTTAGTATTCCATGAATGCACATGCTATGTTAAAGGTTCATTTAGTGAAGCCCTCATGGTTATTGCAGGGTTGAATAAAACTCCCACTCACAACATAAATGAATGTCACGGAAAGAAGACACTGGTGGTCAAGCTAAAAGACTCAAAAACGGATGTGTTCTTTGATTCTAAGTTGGAATGCAACAAGGGAACCAAAAAGGGAAAGAATATAATAAAAAACTGACTCTGATGATAGCCACCAACAAGCTCCAAAAGGCAGAACCTGAGGACTCAGAGGAGGTGGAGCACCTGTTCCAGTCAAAGATGTGGGTAAAGTGTTCATCGGTGTAGTTCATATTGGATAATGGGATCTAGAAGAACTTGATATCAATTTAGGGCATTAATATATTGAAGCTACCCACAACATTTCACCGAGAGTTGTACACCATCATGTGGCTCCTCCAAGGGCAAGATCTTTATGTCAACTAGCAGTGTTGCCTTCCTTATAGCATCAAGCCCTTTGCAGATGAGATATTGTGAGATTTTTCCCCTTTGTGAGCCTGTGATGTTTTATTAGGTCAGTCATACCAATGGAAGCAACATGTTGCATTTGAATCCAAATCTTGTTCTATTATTATAAATTTGGGTCAGAAATTATACAAGATACCAGAGGTAGCCTCACCTATCACCTTTTCTTTGATCTCTTCTAAAGAATGTAGTAAGATCATTTCCCAGATTGGAAAATTTGTCTTCCTTATAATTCACCCTAAGAGCAAGAGGAAGATTGTGGCCACATCCATAGCTTCCATACAAGGCTCCTCCACATGGAAGTAGTTGATGGACAAGGTTGTGGAGGAGTGCAAGGACATATGGAGCTCACCCATAAGGGTACCCCTATACTGTTAGGTCAAGAAATCCATCTATCTAACCTTGGGCATGCCGCTACCCAATGGATTGATCTACCGATGCTCTTTGTTGGAGAACTATGAAATCAAGAGGCATATTTAGGATTTTTTGCACAAAGGGAACATTAGGCCAAGTTCATCACCCTATGGGAGCCTAATCATGCTAGTACAACTTAAGGACGTAAAATAAAGGATTTGTATTGATTATCGACTATTGAATAAGATCAATGTCTAGAATAAGTGTCCAACCCCAGGGATTGATGAATTTCTAAAATAGCTCAAGGGAACCAAATATTTCAAGAAGATTGACTTGAAGTATGGTTATCACTAGGCACCAATTGAACCCTCTGATGTGTGGAATATTGCCTTCAAATCCAAAGAGGGCCTATTCAAATGGTTGTTCATTCCTTTCGAGTTATCGAATTCCCTCGTAACCCTCATGAGTTTGATGGATGACATATTGTAGCCCTTCACCAACTTGCTCATGGTAGTGTATTTGGATGACATCCTGATCTTCAACCAAAGTTGGGAAGAGAACCTACACCATATTCGATAGCTCCTCGAAACCCTTCCACAACACAAATTATGTGCCAATTTGGAGAAATGCACTTTTGGTATAAGTTGGGTTAATTATGTGTACTACATCATGGATGAGCGGGGTGTGCTTGTGTACCCATCCAAGATACAAGCTATTCAGGATTGGACATTGCCAACCACTCTAACATAGCTTTGAACCTTTATGGGTCTTATGAATTTCTATCATAGGTTCGTTTTGGGATTCTCTCATATCACTTGGCCTTCGAATCAAGTCACTGACGGTGGAGTGAAAGAAAAAATTATTTGGGTCTAAATCCAAACATAAGGCATTTTCCAAGTTGAAGCATCACCTCTGCTCCACACTAGGGCTTATATGCTATTGGTGTAGTTCTCACCCAAGAGGGGCATCTAGTGGCATATCAAAGTGAGGCAGTTTCATATATAGTGTGAAAGTATCCCACCTATAACAATGAAATGTATTCCATTGTGCAGACCTTCTGACAATGGAAGCATTACATTCTGGGGAAGGAAACATACATCCACATAGACCATGTACCCCTACACTTCATTCATACACAAGGAATGTCGAAAAATAATTTCCCTCAGAAATGGTCCACATATCTACATCAGTTCCATTTGAACATTAAGTACAAGAAGGGTAGCACTAATAATGTTGTAGACTGCTTCATCCAACAGCCAATTATGGTGATGACTAATGTGCCTGACACTTGTGGGAAAGAGACTTTGGGATGGCAGCATCTTTAGAAGAGTGATCTAGAATTCGACACCACATACCAAATGCTCTTGTAAGGAAAGCAATTTCCATACTCTCACATCAAGGAAATTTTTTTATGCCACCCCAAACACCACTGTATTCCTTCAAGAGAGCATTCCAAGATGATTTGGGACATGTACTAAAGTATTGTAGCTACAAATATTGTATTTCTCAGAGATACCTTTCTACCAAGGTATCGTACATGCATAACAGAGATCATATGACCAAGTTACAACCTAGAAAGTTGGCTGTCCAACTAACCCCAACGGGGCACATAAAATCTTGGATTTCCATCTCTTAGGGTTGGGGTTTTGGTTCTTTATGGTTTTTCTTTCTTTTTTAATAATAAAACGGTGCTTGAGCCTCATTTTAACATAGTTCATAGGCATGTAGTCACTACATATCTTCTTATAGATAAGGTACCATTGCCCTGACTAGTTTATTTTCATTCAATATGTAAACACATTTTTGTTTTTTGATATTAATGAAATGATATTTATTTCTGCTGCATCTCTATTTTTATGTTGATATATGTATTTCATTTCATTCCTTGATAAATCTTGATGTCTGTTGATGTGGAATTTCTTTCATTTTCCTTTATTCCTTTTGAATTTTGCCTCATGTCCTTGTTGCCTTGTAATAATTAATTTGCCATTTATTTCCTATTTCCTGTTTCCAATGCCAATTTCCATAGCCATTAAATCATTAACCTCAAGCGGATCCCAGTGTAATATCTTTCCACTCATTCAGCTTGGAATATGTGTCTTATAGATAATAGCCACATATTAATATTAATGTATGTCTTAATAGCCACATATCTTCTTATATACAAGCTACCTTCACGTGAGCTAGTTTATTTTCATTATGTATGTAAACATATTTCAATTTTGTGTTATTAATGAAATGAATATTTACTTCTGCTCCATCTCTGTGTTTATGTTTATATGTGTATTTCATTCCATTCCTTCATAAATCTTGATGATTGTTCAAGTGAAATTTCTTTCATTTTCCTTTATTCCTTTTTCATTTTGCCTAATTTCCTTATTGTCTTGTAATAATTAATTTTCAATTTATTGCCTTTTGCCTATTTCCATAGCCATTAAATAATTAACCTCAAGTGGATCCCAATGTAATATTTTTCCACTCATTCATCTTGGAATATGCATCCCATGAGCTTGGTTTTATTTTTTATTTTATAATTTCCATACATTATTTATTTACATGGAAACTTAACCTGGGGTTGTTACAAACCCCTCACCTTTGGGGAAACAACATCCTTGGTGTTCTATGACTCTTATGATAAGACAAAATTGTTGAAAACATGAAAACATACTTCTTATTGCACACTTATAAAAAAAACATGATAAAACATTTACAATGATATAATATATATATATATATATATATTATATTATATATATAATATATATAGATATATATATTACATATATATATTTACTATATATATATATGCTTGAATCTTATCATCCATCTCCCATGTCACTTCCTCAGGCCCAAAGTGCATACATTGCACTTTAACATGCACTATAGCTTTGTTTTGGAGCATGAGATTCTTCAATGTAAAATACACTGAGCCTCTCGTTGCAACTCTTCCTCCGGTTCCACCTACAATAGAGGAAAATCAATCAAATGATCACATCTCCAACATATCTTTTAAGCAGAGAAACATGAAAAATATTATGGAGTTTTACTAGAGGAAAAGTAAGCCTATATGCCACTCGTCCAATCCTTTCAAGGATTTCAAAGGTTCCACAATAAGGTGGTTCAAAATTGGCACATGATCCAATATTCAAGGAGTTGTTATTGATCTTGATACAAAAGTGCACATGCTCTCCAACATGAAACTCCTTGAATACTCTATGTTCATCTGCATAACTCTTCTACCTATCCTAAGTTGTCCACAAATTGTGATGGATGACCTACATATCTTCCTCCATTTATCTCAACATATCATGCCCAATCAACACCATACTTAATGGATCACTCCGACTGATAGGAGTGTTACAACTCCTCCCATAGAGAGCCTCAAATGGACTCATCTTCAAGAATTCTTGATACATATTATTATAAGAAAAATCCACAAGTGGAAGATACACCTTCTACTTCCTTTGATGACGCATGACAACATCCTCAACATATCCTTAAGGGTCTTGTTGATTCTCTCTTTATGTCCATATATCTATGGATGATAAGTTGCACTGATGGCTAGTTCTCTCCTCGAGCTTGCGAAAAATTCCTTCCAAAGCTTGGAAGTGGGCTTGGCATCTCTATTTGATGTAATCTTCTTGGGAACTCCATGCAACCTCAATATCTCCTTAATTAATATTTGAGCCACTTTTCTAGTTGAATTAGTATACTTTACTGCAATGAAGTGAGCTACCTTATTCAATCTATCAATGACAATGCTTATGGAGTCATGTTGTCTTGATTTCCTTGGAAATCCTGTAATGAAATCCATGGAAATGACCTCCCATTTCCATTCCAGAATTAGAATAGGGTGCAGTAGACCAACGGGATGCCATGCATTCAAATTTTAACTATTGAGAGTCCAATCACTTAGTAACAAACTTAGCCACCTCTTTATTCAAATTAGTATAATAGTAGAACTTTTTAATTGAATTCAAAGTATTTTGGTTTCTTGGATTGTCTGAATATGGTTTGACATGAAACTCTCTCAAAAAAATATTCTTCAATTCACTATTATTAGGTACATGGATCAAGCACCTGAATCAAGCCAAGCCATCTTTTGTGAGGTGAAGATCCTCATCCTTATTCCTCACACCTTATTGTTGCAATATTTTCTTTAGATGTTGGTACCTCATATTGTGTTTCCCTCCATGTAAGATCCACTCTCTCAAATTCATTCCATAAGAGATCATAACTAAAATATGATTCACCTATACTCTCCTACTGAGAGAATCCACAACCTGGTTCTCCTTGGCTTTGATGTACTTGATTTCAAATTCAAACTCACTAAGAGTTGAAAACCATGTAGCTTTCCTTGCATTCATATTATACTAGTCAAACAAGTACCTCATTCCACTATGATCCCTCATCAAATTAATTTCTTACTAAGAAGATAATATCGCCACATCTTTAATGAATGAATGGTAGATACAAAATTAGGATCATGAGTCACATAACTTTTCTCTTGTTCATTCAATGTTCATGATTCATAACAAACCACCTTCCATTCCTTCATCAGGACCCCACCAAGTCCCTCCTTGAAGGAATTTGTAAAATCGACAAAGCCTTTATTAGAATATGCATTCCTCAAGACTAAAGCATTGGTAAGAAATTACTTCAATTATTCAAAGCTAGTTGCACACTCAACAGTCCATTCAAACTTCTTTCCTTTCCTCTACCAATACGTTATAGGATAGGAAATCTTGGAGAAATTATTGATGAACCTCCTATAATACCCTACTAGTGCCATGAATGATCTGACCTCATTCAGATTATTCATAGTTGGCCACTCCAAGATAGCCTTAATATTTTTTAATTCCACTGTTAATCCCTCCTTGTAAATAACATATCCCAAGTAATGAATCTGAGTAAAAAATAAACTACACTTCTTTAGCTTAGAATACAACTTATGCTCCCTCAACAATCTCAACACAACTGAGAGGTGCTTTTCATGTCATTCCTCATTCTTTGAATAGACCAATATATTATCAACACAAACTATCACAACCTTATCGAGGTGGTGCAACAGATTCTTCATCGTACACATGAAGGCAGCTCGAGAATTCGTAAGACCAAAAGGAACCACTACAAACTCATAGTGTCCATATCTTGTATGAAATGCAATCTCATAGATGTCTTCTTCCTTGATGCACACCTAATGATATCCTAATCTCATATCAATATTTGAAAATACTCCAACTCCCTTTAACTTCTCAAACAAATCATTAATTTGAGGCAACAGATACCTATTCTTTATGGTCACCTTGTTCAGTTATATGTAATCAATGCACAATCTAAGAGTATGTTCCTTCTTATTTAGAAACAACATTGTTTCTCCTGGGAGAGATACACTTGGCCTTATGTATCCCTTATCAAGCATCTTTTTAAGTTGCAATATTAGTTCCATCAACTAAGGAGTTCTCATCATCTATGGTGCCTTAGATGTTGGTGCTACTCTAGGAATCAACTCAATAGATAAGTCCACCTCCCTATGAGGAAGAAGCTCTAGAATATCTACAGGAAACACATCCCAAAATTGCTATAAGATAGGATACCTCCTCAGGACTTCACCATCAACATCATCGAACCCTTTGTCACTGGAGACATGAACTGCAAAAAATAATCATCATTTCCTATGTTTACACTTAGCTTGCATTGTTGTAACCATTCTCACTGATGTAGGCTTCTTATTTCCCTACAATACTCTCTTTTGTCTATCATAATCCAGGCACTCAATGGCATTCTCATAGCAAACTACCTTGTTCCTATAAATAAATAACCAATCCATGCCCAAAATCACACTATATGCACCAAAATGAAACAAATTCAGTTTTGGTGATGTAGGTATGTCGTTAAGATAAAATGCACAAGATCTCACCCAATGGTGAACTCTTCTCCTGGTCCTTGTAGCCAATTGCACCAACCAAGATTCTGCATGCACTTCCTTGTCCAAATGGCAATGATCCGCCAGTTAAGGACTAATAAAGCTATAATTTGATCCTGGATCAAAGAAAATAGAAACAACTTGATCACAAAGCTTCCCTTCCATCTCTATGATGGATACCTAATGGTCTATCTGGATATTATCAATTGCTACATAAATCTATGGAATGCTCTAAGCTATATCCCCAATTGTCTACTCCTCCCGAGCAATGTAGATTTGAGGCATGCCACCCTGATACAATGGAGAATATATCTTGTGATGGCTTCCACCACAAGTCCAAAACTTCAATGGTTCTCTACCACTGCCTTTATTTTGTTGTTCCACAAAATGTGACACACATCCTTTCTTAGCTACATTAGGCTTCTTATGAGGAGTCATATTTTCCTTCTCACCTACATCCTAAGATTTTCCTTTCTTCTCAGGCTATTTTCCTTTCGTGTTCTCGCTACCCTTCCAATCATGCTTGAACTCAGTCTTGTGCTTTGACTGCTCATAGCACTACTTCACCTTCATGATGGCTTCCTCCAATGACTGAGGCTCATCATCCTCAATACATTATTTGAATGATGATGGAAACCCAATTATGAATCTTTAGATACTTTCTTTCTCATCCGTGAGATAGGCCAGATATCTTAGTAGCTCTAAAATTATAGTTGTATATTCTTCATCTAACATGGAACCCATTCTAATCTCATAGAATTCCTTGGCCTCTCTATTATAATACCTCTCAGATAGGTACTTCTTTCCGAAGGGTATTTCAATATCTTCCCAACTCATATTCATCTTCCTTGATTCCCCTGACATGCTTGACATCTTCCCACGAGATATCCGATTTCCTTTTGAGACTAAAAGTAACTATCTTGGGTCCCATATTATAGAATTAGTCATGAAGTATGACATTTTTCTCAGTCCAAGCAACCATGCTTCTACATCTTCTACTGTGGTCATATCACCATAAAAAGTAGGATGCTTGGATTTCTTCAATTCCTCTGTAAAATGCTCCTTCTCAATCCTCCTACAATGATGTTGTCCATGATGGTAATGGTATCTCCTAGAAGTAGAGCTAAAACAAAATCCATGCATACTATCCCTCTTCTTAGGTGTACCCAAGAGTCTACCACTTTTTATTATATCACATAGTCCATACTATACCTTTTATAATACGAGTTTCAATCTCCTCCATTAGTCTTTTCTTGCTTTCTATCTCCATGACTGCTCCGAAACTATCCATGGTTCTATAAATCTGAAAGGATTTGAAGAATGACTACATTAACCTCAGCATGAGTTTCTTTATCTTTTCAATCCTTTCATATGCATCAATCAAGCACTTATTATCATATTTATAACTTCTAATCTCTTCCCTCAAACTTCTCATGTGTGTTCTAGGTCAAGAGAGTCTACCTCTCCTTACTGCTCAACTGACTTTTCCCATCTTATGCCCTATGCAGGGAGTCATATGAACTGTAGTTATATCACTCTACTCTTCATCTCTTACTCTTCTATTTTCCTGCAACATACCATTTTTAGATGAATCAAATAAAAGGCATAATCAAAAGCAATACCTCAACTTATTTATGGGGAGGCTATTACATCTACACAAGTCAATCCATATTAACACGATACATAATAATATCAAGGGTACATCAATTCATACATGAATCAAAATAATGAATCCAAAATTGTAACAACATCATGTACATCGATATAATAACAATATAAAAAACATAACATAATAATATGCATTTACCTCGAGGTCTAGTGTTGTAAATCTACTTTGATACCACTTTGTAACACCCCACCCCACATTTACCCAATTTTACAACTTACCAAGGTAAACATAAGCTGAAATTTACTATGCATTACTTGACTTCTAAGATGTAGTTATGGAAGTGGGTTCCACTTTTCAAGACTTACTCGAACACCCAAGGGCACACACTCACATTGTTTTTCAATCTATACTCACTAGTGACCGTTTTCGTTGAGTTGTGACTAGCCTTTGACTTAGATTACAACCGATTTTCATGCATGAGGGCCTACCAGAGAAACTGTAGGCATATAACAACATAGATAGCCCATCCTTAGTGCTGTCAGAGCCAAAATTTCTTAGTTGTGAGGGTGAAACCATAGACCCTTTTTGGAACTTTACGACTACCCTATATGCCAATTGTCTATAATCCTCCAGAACTTTGTCAATGATAGGTACAAGCCTCCATCTTTTGTTCGTAGGCTTAGTTTTTTTTAGAGCTTTCCCAACACATGCGAATCATTTATTCAAAAAAAA
Organism: Pinus taeda; assembly: GCA_000404065.3. Taxonomy (NCBI): domain Eukaryota; kingdom Viridiplantae; phylum Streptophyta; class Pinopsida; order Pinales; family Pinaceae; genus Pinus; species Pinus taeda. The sequence goes on from APFE030756502.1 coordinate 23,147, forward strand.
AATGACTATGCAACCTATAAGGCACGAATACATAGTTATTCATTGTTCATTAATTTATCATATGTTTATCAAGAAATCTTATTTCCCTCTCATAATAGATTCAATAAACACATATTAGCTCATGCATTCGTAGAAATCATCCAAGAGTCTGTCAACCATGAAATACATTAATAATGAGAGTACTTCATATGATAAGAAATATTTTATTCATGTAACAAGCATTTAACCAAACCATGACAAACCACTCACATAGTCAACACATTAAACCAAAAATTCTACTTATTTATCTCATTAAAGAATAACACATAATAACAATATATATATATATATATATATATATATATATATTACCAATCAAGTCAGGGACTTTCACATACCACCTAACCATATATTGAATTGAACCAATTCTCTCTTTTGGCACAATCACCCCCATGCCATATTCCAAGCCTCAATTTGGGCTTATATGGAATAAACCAAAACATACCAAACAAGGAATCAAGAAGAAAGCCACCTACACCCTCAAGCCACTTTGATTTCACCCAATACCTGTTCTAGAAATCACCAAAATGAATACAAGTTTGGATGTCTTAGAATTTCTTCACCATACTCAAAGGAGTTTTCATGTCTCTACCCACCTGGCAAGAGCTTCCCAATGAAAACCATATCCATTGTCAACCCTTGAGATTTTGTGGAGACCACCTCAACCAAGATCCAAAATCTAAGGGCATCTAAAGCTCAACCAAGCAGGGAAACCACTACGTCTTGGCTATCCAGGAAATGCCATAAGGCAAGGTCATACATGAATATCAATCCAAAAAAGTGTCATGCCAATAAAAAAAAATGACCAATAAAACAATTCATGAACCATGGATTCACATCCTAGCACATGCACACTATTACCCTACAAACACCCTTCTACTTGCTATTCTTTTATCTATTCATTTATGCCCTTGCTAGTTGTTGTTCAAACTTCTTCTTTGCTAACAAATGGATTCATCGCGTTCTCCTTGATCCACTTGCTTGTCCCTTACTTGTGTGTTGTTTTTCATGCTTTTGATCTTAATGCTCTAGTGTTTTCACGCCTTTTCCTTTCTTTTCCAAAAGAGAATGCTAGAATGTTGTTTCTCCAATTTCTTTCTTTTTCATTTTCTTAATTTTTCCTTGCGTGTATATTGTTTTACTATTTTTCTCATTTTCTTGTCTCTTCATCTCCCCCACCTGTTGAAGTGGAATTTACCTCATTTTCCTTTATTCCTTTTATGTTGTGCCTCATGTCCTTGCTGGCCTATAATAATTAATTTTCCATTTATTTCCTTTTGCCTCTTTCAAATGCCAATTTCCATAGTCAATAAATAATTAACTACAAGTGGATCCCAATATAATTTCTTCCCCACATTCAGCTTGGAATATGTGTCCCATGACCTTGGTTTTCTTTTTTCTTTTATAATGTCTATACATTATCTATTTACATGGAAATTTAACTCGAGGTTGTTACAATAGAATTTTCATTGACCTACACTTGAATATTTACTCACATTTATGTCCTCCCCAATATTATCATCAACCATCACATCTTGGATTGTTTTTTCTTTCTTCAATCAACTTTTGATCTTAGCTAAATCCGCTATGAATTTATCTTCCTATTTTTTCCTTGCAACATTTTCATAATGACTATGTTTCTATATAACCTACATAGCATTTAAATGCTGAAGATAATTCATCTTCATTTGTCATTTGCATCAACCCCCATTATCCTTGCGTTCATCAATATCTATGGATTTTTTTTGATAACTTCCTCTTCCTATACCTTGTCCATGATTTCAATGAAGAATCCACTCAATTATTTCTCCAAACTTTCTGTCTATCCCTTTACCTAAATTTTTAACATTACCATTAATTAAATTATTAGTAGTAATGCAACATTCTTATCATGTATGATAGTATGGTATTGACATAAAAAAGGAACCAATCCCCTTAGGTACTTAATCTCAGTGGTTTTGATTTTTGAACTCTTCTTCCATGGCCCTAGCAAAAATATAACCTTCACTCAAATGAAAAATATAGGCTACACATGTTATGTTTTTCCTACAATATTATATGGATTGGATTTGGTAGTTTTATCCAAATAAGGCAGCGTTTACTAATGTCCCTAGAGGATCAACATAAAGAAAAGCCTAGACAAGAGGCAAAGGGTGATACTAATGAGGAGACTCCTCAACATTGCTTATCATTATGTTTGCTATTTAAATATTATTTCTCATTTATTCATAATGGTTTCTTTCAAAATTTCAATATTTTTTGGAAACATAATTTGAAATCATTAAAATATATACATTTTAATGAAAAATTATATTTTATGTAATTTTAAGTAAACCACGTCCTTGAAATTAGATCAGTCCAAATCTTAGTGGAACCCTGACCAATTCTAAGTCCTTGCTTTAAGACATTGATGACAAAACACTAACGACAAAAGAAATGCAAAATAGCAAAATAAAAATATATATTATATATATATTATATATATAATATATATATATATTATATATATATATATATATATATATTATATAATATATATGATATAATATTAACAAACCAAACACCTTACAAGAAAAAATATATGAAATTGGTGAAATGTGAACCCACTATTTGAATGGATATGTCATAGGTTAAGAGATCATAAATACTCAAAATAGTAGAAAATTTTCCAATAAGTCTATGATAAAAGCAATGTAGATAGTTGAACAATGGATGTTATTTGTTACATGGGGTAGAAGCGAAGTGTCGAGTCGTAAGAAGGTTCTCTTTCACCTCTAGTTACCCCACATTAATTGTCAATCCAAGAACATTTTTTTATTTCAAAGAGTGTCTCAGTCTGAGGCTCACATTTGCTAGAGTAATGCTAGCAGTATAGGGCTCAAAGATACAAGAATAAATGGACGCTTGATTACAACAAACTACTTTCAAAGGCTAAATCACACATTTATAAAACTAAGAAATTCACCAGTCAAGGGTTCAATAGCAGTAACTCATTCCTTTGTAAACTGATGGGACCAAAGGAAATCAGGGAACAAGTCCTTGATCTAGGAGCCAGATAATAAATGTCACCACCCACTACAGTCTCAAATCGTTCTTCGCACCAAAGAAACAATAACGCAAATGACAGGAAATGGAACAACATCTAGGAACTGTAACAGTAATTAAGTTAATAAGCAACAACGCCTTAGTCTACAAGATGAAATGCAACAATCGTGTCCTACAGAAATCAAATGGCAATCATCTATCTTTAAGGATGAATTGAACAACACACAGAAATAGAACAACATTGACTAATCATGAAATATGAAACAATACTAGAAAGTCAAATGTAAATATACAGTAACTTAACACACGACATACCTCAATAGTAATCTGATCTTGGTAATCCAATTGTCACTCTTAGTTACAAATAATACGACTGTCTTTTAGAATGGAACATCAACGTTCATAGATCCAATCAATCGCAAGGAAGTATAATCTCTAAGATGAATTCATAATACCAATGGTCATGTGTTACAACACAGAAATTCTATAATTGAATAGCAATGATATCCTGTAAAAGCCAGTACTTAAAGAAACAACAATGCGTTGCAGAGTTATGATGTCTCTGTCTCAAGAAATGATATCACTTAACGAATCAAACGTAACAGAGCTATGAAGTAAAATAACAGAACATATCAGATTACCGAATAAAGCTGATGAGCAAACCACGCATAAACCAAGAGTAATAGTACAGGAGCAAGTTTTCCTCTAGGGCAGGGCCCTTAGCCTCCAGGGGTACACTGCTTGAAGTTATTCGTGGATCAGAGATGAAATAGCAACCAAGTTTGTATTAATGCATAAAACAGAATTATAGTAGATCACTTCTCAATGAGAGTCGATGATCAAAGTCTCAACTTTAAGAGAAATTACATAAAAACATAACAGACTCCTCTAGGCTAACAATGCTGCCCCTTTTTATATTGGCGAAGGTGCAGATGTCTAGGTACAAAATTAGTTAAAGTAGCCATCCCTCAGGATCAAAGGATCCTGAGGGATTCACCGAACTGTTGGCTCTCAGTTATCTCTTTACCTTCTTGCACCGAGCCGATATCTCCATTTCCTTTCCTTGGCTAATACGCTTTGATTTGGTTTTCCTTGTTTGCATGTGGTTCCCCGCCAAAGGGATAGCAATTAACCTGGCCTCGTCCTTTCCTTTGGAATGACAATCTTTCGTTTTTCCTTCTTCCTACATAAGAAAATTACAATTGTCAATGTTTTTGTTTTGCACATTAATCTTACGGATTTTGTCACAATTCCTTATTATCTACCTAGTTCATGATGCAAAAGGTTTGTAAGTTTTAATGAAAAGATGCTGAAGTAACCACCAAAAACATAGCTTTTTTTGTACTCCACACACCCGCCTACTTACCCTTTTTCATGCCCTCATGAAAACATTGTAGTTGACATGTAAGGCAGTGAGGGAGTAGGCTGGAGATGGGATCTCATGTGGAGGTCTACAGCCATGATGCATAACTAGGTGTTCAAAAAAATGGCCTATCTAACCCTCAGGCATCTCGTATAAGGCTTGGTATCCAGGTGCAGGGTGCTAGATAATTGGACTCTGGAACCTATATCCTAACCAAGATGGCCTTGCCCTCAAAATGATTTCACCATAGAGGTGCAAGCGGTTGGTGGCTAACTTAAAATTCTCATAATTAAATGGTTCCCTGAGTTGGATATTCAGATTAGAGATCTGATATCGAAATTTAGCCACATCAATGGAAAGGTCTTTAATAGTAAAAAAGTATTCTATTCCCTGCCGATTGATTGCTGCATGAATAGGTCTTAATGCTTTAATTACGCATAAAGTCCCCATGAGGTTCCTATGTTCCCTCCACAACTGCACTGGATTCCTAGGCTCAGCTCTTACCCACAAGTCTAATCCATTTTCTTGTCTTTGGAAAGCATTATAGGCTTTGAACCATTTAATTTGATTAACCCCAATTGAAATAAATGCCTACAATTGGATATCCCCAACAAAAGGGTCGGGGTTCTCCTCGGTCTCCTAGTCTAACACAAGGTTATGCAGATAGAATTCACATAGTAATCTTTGAACCTTTACCCCGTAGTGCTTACATCATTTTATAAAATCATCGATGGTATTAACTTGTATAGGGGCGCCTGCTTTAACAACCTTTAATTTCAATTACAAATATCGTTCCATTAAAAACAAGGCATAATTCTTAGCAGGGGCTCTACATGCTAGGGTGTCAGTGTACAAAGAGCATAAGGTATCCATCTGTTTGATAACTATATCTAACCTATGAGTTACCTTCGTGACTTTTTCTTCCTCCTTTCGCCACCCTTCAAAGGCCTGGCTTTCGGATAAATTGACGTTCCTTAGCTGTTGCTGTAGTTCTTCATATCTTTCTCGAGGGACCGTTTGTTCTGCGAGTTTTTCTGCTGCTTGTTGAGCTTGCATCAAACCCTATCGTAGGGTTACTTTCCTTGGATCACTATCCCACATGGTAGTGGTGAGCGGGAGGTTCACTTAAATCTTCCTATTGCGTTGCCTTGCATTCATAGTTTGCATCCTTTCATAGGGCTGTGCCTTTGTTAGAACTTCCTTGTCACTGGTCAATATATCGTTTGTTTGTACTTCAATATGAGCAACAGTAGAATGTTGTTCCTTTCACTTTTGAACGACAGTCTGCTCGTGAACAACAGACTGTTTTTCAATGACGGTTTCAACAGCAGGCTGCTCTTCGTCAGCAATTTGAATAGCAGATTGTTCCTCAGCGGGATTTTGAACAACAAGCTGAACAAGGGTCTTTCGAACCTTTTTCTTGGCAAGTTTCATTGCAGTAGCTACATGCGTTTCCTCAGAAGTTCTCTTTGTTCTCTTTCTCATCCTCAGAATCCTAATTTGCTACCGAAGTCGAGCTATCACATTTAGTAACATTTGCTGTTCTTTTCATAATTGTTTGATTTCTTTTGCTTCCTTCGAAGGAACAAATGTCTATTTACTCGGGCATGGACTGCTATCCTAGCTAATTCCCTGGTTTTCCTCTTGGTGTGCTCCTTCAATGTTTCGTTTGGGTTGCTCAAAGGCAAGGACCCTAGCTGGTTCTATTACTTCCTGAGTGACTTCTTTTTCCACCTCCTCTTCTTCCAAAATTTCTTCTGGTGTAGTCTGGCTAGGAACCGATTGTTCCTCCTCTGTATCACTTCTCTCTCCTATCATACTTTCATCATGAACAAGCTGACTCTCGTTTTCTACCTCCTCGTCATGTAATTCTTCGGGTGCATTTTTATCCTGAGCAGAGTGTTCTTTTGGTTCTTTAGCATGGATATCTGGTGGGCTGAGAGGTTGACCATATTCGCCCATATTGGCCAAGATTTTGGCCAATTCATCTTCTCTCAATGGATTCTACAATGTGCTACCTTCATGTTGTTATGTTTCCTCCTCCTGCTCAGGTTGCTCAGTTTCTTCCTCCATTTCTCCTTCCTCATTTCCTTGAATTCCTTTCTCATTTTATTCTCCTTCTAATTGTGGGGGTTGCTCCTCCCCTGAATCGTTTATCTCTATTGGCTGGTTGGTATCTCCTTGGGAATTTTATAGCCTCCCTTTAATCTGTGCTAATCGGACTAATTTCCTTCGTTTCTCTGGACGCTCAGGTGTACTGGTGGCATGTTTTTGTTTTGCAAATGGTGTGGTCAATCCCCTGTTTATTATGGCAATTAGCTCTTCCCAGCTGTTCTACTGCTGGGTAAGGCTATGGCTAACTATTCATCGTATCAACCCATGGTGAATGACGACTGATTCTACATGCTGTGCCTTTTTCATACTTCGTGCAACATCATGAAGTAAAAAATTTAAGAATGCAGGTAAATTTACAGAGCATTTCTACTTCAATATGGCTAAAAGTTTAAGGTGTCGTGGTCTTACCATGTCTTTCCTGCTTCACAGGTGATGTAGCTCTGAATAATCCTTGCCAATTCTACCCATGGCTCTCTTAATGCTGGAAGGTTTCTATGATTTTCTTCAATCTTTCCTTCTTTAATGTCCATACAGGACCAGCGGCTGGCAGTCCTGAGACTTCTGCAATTATGTCATCGGTGACTGTTATATGTCTCCCCCTTACTGTGGAGCGATCTTCTTGCAAGTTCTACAAGAATTCCATTGCTATCATCTCATTGGATTCCTGTAACCGATTGAGATAAGTTAACCAACTTGCTCTTTCCCATGCAGCAGCAGAGACTGACAATTCCTATGGTTCTCTCGGAATTGATCTTCCTCCCATGTTTTTGTTAGGCCCCTATACTACTAGTGTAACCCTTATTGTTATTAGTACAACCCACTTATTATATTGATGTACCCACATAGTGCCCATATTTTTACTATTGTAACCCCATATCAGCCCACTAATGTTACTATTGTGGCTTCATATTATATTGGTTAGGTCGGCTGGGTTATATTGTGACTCCTTAGACTCCTATATATAGAAAGGAGGTTTTGTCATTTGAATGATCCAATAATTGTTCATTTATGTAATTTAAAGGAGGTTTCCCCCTCGAAGAGTCTGAATTCTAAGTCGTTGATCTATCTTTTTTATCTTTTCTTGAGTTGGTTTCATAACATTTGGTATCAGAGCTTTGGATTCTAGGGTTTCGCTGCTCCAAACAGGTCATCGTGGAATTTTCGCTATAACTTTTTTTTTTGTGACGTTTCAGAAGTTGCAAAAAAAACCCATTTGAGAAGCAATCGCACTGAACCTTGGGTCCGAATTTCAGAGCTTTTTGTGCGATATTGGCGGAGATATGATCTGAGGAAGTTGGTCTTTTTGCAGACTCCTGAATTACATTCAAAACAGGTGACCTGGGGAAAATCGTCATAACTCTCTCTCTGAGAATCAGATTGAAATTTCGTAAGATGGTACAGAAATAGGACGGACTGTAGTTTCTTGTGTACATTTTTAAGATCCAAAGGTCGAAACAGTGACTCGTGGCAAGTCGTACAAGTTCGCTCTACTGAACTAGTCTATAATCAAGTCACTGTGGGAGATTTCGCATAACTCTTCCTTGGAGAATCCAATTTGGGTTAGACTTGTGGAGTTGGAAAGAGGACACAGAGGGCTGCTACAAGTCATAAATTCAGAACTAGATGATCAGAAATTATAGAGATACATCAGAGACAATATCGAGCTCCTACAAAGTGAAAAAAGGTGTGTAGATTTTCTTAAATTTTTGCCTAAGCTTGGTTTGAAAATTTATTTTGAAGGAATTCAAAGGGAATAGTAGAGCATTATTATCGGTAACTGATGCCCCAAGGAAAGAAAATGCAAACACCTAGTAAGGAACCTGAAAGCTCTAG
>APFE030756502.1:33481-116521 GCA_000404065.3 Pinus taeda
ATTTATGTAATGTAAAGGAGGTTGCCCCCTCGAAGAGGCTGAATTCTAAGTCGTTGATCTATCTTTTCTATCTTTTCTTGAGCTGGTTTCATAACAGTTTTTGATTTCCCTGTAAAATCTCAAAATTGACAATGGAACAACAAGTTGTTCACGCTGTTAAAACACAGAGAAACTAACAAACGTATGACTTGGTCAAAATCTAAAGGACTTTACTAATGTTGTAGAGCATGCTATGGAAATGGCTTAGGAATAGCAGGCCATGCAAAAAAAAAAAATAGTATACCGTTGAGCCATGCTATTCCCAAGTACGCAATTTACCAAATAGTAATCTAACACATAATTCAGTGAATAATGAGCTTAACCTCCCCCCCGCAATGTGATAGGTCGTCCCCGGCCGTCAAATATAGGAGCGAAGTGCCAATCTGCCCTAGATCAGAGTCATAAAGGAACAACATATGGCAACATTCCATGTTTAAAAAAAATAGCAAGTTACCAAAATCAAGGTGCATACTCGGATTGCTTAACAAGAAGAGATTGATGTGATATGATGTGACGCTCGGAGGATAGAACAACTGTCGTGCACACAGAGTCTCATGCGGTCATTGTCACTTTTCTATCATGATTGGTGATAAAAGATTGCATGTGTTTGCATGGTTCGAGAAATAATATACATACTTCTTATGTGATTTATTACTAAGGTATAAGAAACAAAAGGATGTTAATAATTACCTTTGGTGTAAGTAGTGTGACTTCAATACCATTAACAGAGCTCTACTACCGACAGGGGTCCATAACCTTAGCAGAGTTGTTTGTTTCACCAATGGAACCATGGTCCTTTGTGTATGCTTAGGAAATGTTATGTGATGTTAAAATGTAGGCCATTATGCTGGCTTAGTGACTAGTTAGACACAATGCCATTCACGAGGAAGGAGTGAAAGGTGGGCAGGCCGACTCGTGATAAGACCTCCTGTTCTAAGGGCTCTTTATTTTGATGTACCTTTTGGACCATATCCCTAGTGTGGTAGCCATAGTGGAAATGCCACTTCACTTTCTTCCCCGTGATCATGGTAGGCTGGCTCTTAATGAGACCCCCTATCTTGCATTTGACAACTTATTAAAACATCATTTTTCGCTTCCTTTTTTTTTTCTTTCCTAAGGTACTTTCCCATTTATACAAAAAGGGTGGTTCGACACTCCTTAAAAGTAGGAATGGCGGAAGAAGTCTTAGCATCTCGATAGGAACATATAAACCCTTTGTTCTTATTCCTAAATAACAACCAAAGAAATTTGTGAAAATTTAAAAGGAACCAACATGATAAAGATAACCAATTAGATTAGAATTAGTGGAATAATGACAGCAAGGATAATGGGTAAGTGTGTCATTTCATCTATCCTCCTACCAATTCAGAGCAATTTCCTACAAAAATAGCGATTTTATAATTTACTGATTTCAGTATGTTGTGATTTTGTATCCATTGCATAAGTGCATAGCTATGTTCCAAATGACTTGAAATAGTAGGAACAGTAGGCATCCTTAAATTACGACAGCAAGGAAAGAAAAAAGGAATAAGAGGATGTTTTTATTGCAAAAAGAAAGAGCAAAAGAATACAAGTAGTTTTCCTTTTGATGAAGGAACAACAGGAAAATGCAAGTGCCATTCCTCTGAAAAAAAAAGGACGGCAAGAATCGAAAGTGTTGTTCCTTTGAAAAAGGAGAAGCAAAAGATCAAAAATGTTGTTCCTTTGGAAAAGGAACAGCTAGAAAACACAAATGTCGTTCCTTTGGAAAAGGAACAGCAAAAACCCGAAGGTGTTGTTCCCTTTGGAAAAGGAACAACAAAAATCAAAAAATGTTGTTCCTTTAGAAAAGGAACAACAATCACACCAATGTTGTTCCTTTGAAAAAGGAACAGCAAAAATCGCCACTGCCGTTCCTTTGGAAAAGGAACATCAAAAATAAAAAATGATGTTCCTTTGGAAGAGGAATAGGAGAAAACACCAGTGTCATTCCTTTCGAAAAAGGAACAGCCAAATTTTGCAAATGTCGTTCCTTTGGAAAAGGAACAACAGAAAATAAAAAATGGCGTTCCTTTGAAAAGAAACAAAAAACAACCAGAATGTCGTTCCTTTGAAAAAGGAACAACAAAAAAAGGAAAAGTGTCGTTCCTTTGAAGAAGGAACAACAGAAACGCAGGATAAAAACAACAGCAAAATGAACAACTAATTCAAAAGGTGTTGTCCCTTTAGAAAAGGAACAACAGAACAAAAATGTTGTCCTTTATGAAAAGGAACAACAAAAACAAAACTGCTACTGCTTCGAAAAGTAACAGCAAAGTGCTAAAAAAAAATATGTACAAAAATGATTTAAGAAAGAAAAAGATTATGTACAAAGTGTAAAAAGAGATGAATTACTTAATGAATCACAGGTGAGGAAAATTTCTCTCCCTCCCCCAAAATTTCCATATCAGAGTCTTCGCGTAGTTGTTGGCAGAAGCATTCCCGAGTAAGTGGTTTGTGATAAAGTCGAACTCAGTGACCATTTACCTGAAGGGCATATCCAGAAGTGTCAATAGTCATTAGAGTAAGGGTACCGTTATCATGTACCTTCTGGATTTCGTATGGCCTGAGCCAGTGAGTTTGAACTTTCCAGAGAAAGTCCTGAAACCTGGAATCGTACGAAAGTGCCCAGTCTCCTTCGTGGAAGACTTTATTTTTTATGAGAACATCATGCCATTTAGCTTTCTGCTATTGAATCAGTGTAGTATTTTGAAGTGCATAGAGCCTGATTTCATCCAGCTCATTGATCTGCTATAATTGATTAATCTGTGCCTCTGTTAGATCTAAGCCAACTTCCTATGTTGTTCGCAATGTTTTGATTTCAAATTCTATGGGGAAGATGGGCTGTTTTCCAAACACTAATTGATAAGGTGAGTAGCCGGTGGTGCTTCAACATGTTGTTCTATAAGCCCACAATGCTTCTGGTAGTCTTGCAGCCCAATCACATCTATGTGACGCAATTTTTTTTGTTAGGATTGCTTCTATTATTTTATTGTTGTTTTCTACCTGACCATTGGCCTATGGGTGGTACGGTGTAGTGATTTTATGCTAGATATGATAGTTTTTTAGTGTTGCAGCTATTTTGCTCCCAACAAACTGTGGTCCACCATCCGTACTTATATCTCTTGGAAGACTGTAGCACACAAATATATGGAACAGGAACTGTATGATAGAATCCTCTGTAGCTCTCGGCAATGCCTCTGCTTCAACCCATTTGGTGACATATTCTTTTGCCACCAAAATATATGTTTTCTAGTTCAAGGATGGGTTAATTGGTCCAACAAAATCAAGGGCCCATCATTCGAATCGTTTAATGACTAGTTGTGGGTTTAGGGGCATTTCATTAGACTGACGAGGTCATCCTGCTCTCTGGCAACTGTCATAGGCTTGGACGAATTCTTTTGCATCTTTAAAATTTGTGGGCCAATAATACCCTATTTGCAACAACTTATGTCCAGTTCTGTGACCGGTGAAATGTCCGCCACATGGTCCATCATGGCAGGCCTTTAAAATGTGAAAGATTTCATTCTCATGAATGCATCTCTTGATGTGCATATCTTCCCCTGTGTGAAATAGGTAGCCCCCAATGCAAGAAAACCAAGCACTCCGCTGAATAATCTGTTTCTGCTCATTGGGGGTTAGATGTTTCGGTAATTTACCTATTGCCATGTAATTGGCAACATCAGCATACCAAGGTGTTTTAATAGCAACAACAAACAAATGTTCATCTAGAAATTGGTCTTCAACTGTTGCTGCATCGATTGGCTTTGGCATTCGTGAGAGAAAATCTGCTACTGGATTCTCTTTTCCAGGTCGATCCTTGATTGTAATATCAAATTCCTGTAATAAAATCAGCCATCTAGTCATTCTTCCATTTGTGATAGACTTGTTTGCTAAATATTTTATGGCAGAGTGATCTCTATACAAGATAACAAGATATCCAGTAATGTAATGCCTGAACTTATTGACAACATGTATTATAGCTAGAAATTCTTTTTCAGTAACAGTATAATTCAATTCAGCATGGGATAAATTTTTGCTAATGTAATAAATTGCATATGGCTTTTTATCCTCCTCCTGCCCAAGGAGTGCTCCAATGGCTGTATCTGAGGCATCTGATGATATCTGAAATGGAAAATCCCAATTTGGTCCTTGAAGGACTGGGGCTGTGGACACAAGCTTCTTCAGATCTTGGAAAGCACGTTCAAATTTCTTGTCTAAAGAAAGTCAACATTCCATGTTAGTGCATACAGAGGTGCAACAATATGTGAAAAATGTTCTATAAACCTCCTATAATAACCATAAAATCCAAGAAAATTGCGTACCTCCGTTTGAGTGGTAGGAGTAGGAATAAGAAAAATTATTTGGATTTTGGCTACGTCTACCTGAATGCCAGCTACTAAAATATAGTGTCCTAGAATAAGTCCTTCAGTCATCATCATATAGCATTTTTCGTGACTTAAACAAAGTTTGGTAGCAATGAAGCGTTGTAGGACTTTTTTCAGTGTGTGTAGTGCTGGATCAAAATCATCTCCATATGGTGTAAAGTCATCCATATATACTTCAAGTCCTTCATTTATCAGGTCTACAAAAATGCTGAGGATAGCCCTTTGGAATGTGGCAAGAGCATTGCATAAGCCAAAAGGTAGAACTCTATAGGAAAATGTTCCCTAAGGAAAAGTAAAAGTGGTTTTGTCTTGGTCTTCAGGGGCAATCTGGATCTGATTATATCCACTGAAGCCATCTAGGAAGGAAAATAATTTCTTTCCTGCCAAAGTGTCTAATACTTGATTGATGAATGGGAGAGGGAAGTGGTCTTTTTGTGTTGCTTTATTTAGCTCTCTATAGTCGACACAAATTCTCCATTTCCCACTCTTTTTTGGTACCACCACAAGTGGAGAGACCCATTTACTATCAGAGATAGGGTAGATGAAATTGACATCTAAAAGTTTTTGTAGTTCAGCTTTTACCACTTCTTTTAAATGGGGATTAAGTCTTCTTTGAGTCTCGTGAATAGGTCTCGCATCTTTTTCTATGGAATGTGGGGTGTACATAATTGGGGATCAATTCCTTTCATATCAGGGTAGTCCCATGCAAATGCTTCTTTATATCTCCTCAATAGTTGCATGAGCTTCATTTCTTCCTCGGAGGTGAGGTTGGCATTAATGTTTAAGGTTTTTCTCAGTTCAATTTCCACAATTTTACTATTTGCAAAAGACGTAACAGGTATCATTTGATCATGTGTATCTATAAGAGGATCTTCTTCTAATTCATTATCGAATGATGCCTCTATCATGTAACATTGTGTATGGGACCTGAGTTTAGTTTGACTATAAAATTATTGATGGCATCATCTTCTGTTTGGTCCTTGAAATCAAGTGCCTCTTGTATAGTTAATGGAGATCTAATGTTGTCAGTAAGGTATGATATAGGGTGCCTATTAGTTTCCATTATTGTGACACTTAGCTACGCTGGAGGATATAAAGCTAAGTTCTTGATATTTCCTCCTCTCGTTATGGTCATATTTCCTTGTCGGTAGCCAATATAAGCTTCAACAGTTGCAAGCCAAGGTCTACCTAAAATCAATGGATGTCCATCAAGTTGGTTTTTGGGATTATTATCAAAAAATCGGTTGGATACGCCCAGGAGTCAACAGATACCATAATATCATGTAGTGTACCTTCCGGCCTCACCATAAATCGGTCAACCAATTCTAGTAAAGTAGAGGTGGGTTCTACAGATGTAATGCCTAGTTTCTGGCAAGTAGTAGTTGTTAAGATGTTCATTGCAGCTCCTAGATCAACTAAGGCATTAGAGAAGGTTTGACCATAAATTTGTACGGTTACTATTGGACTTCCTAGGTCTTCGTATTTAATGGGTGTTTCTTTTCCTGATAATAAGTCAGATAGAGTGCAAACTACTTGGACTCTTGGATTATTTGCTACATTCCTCCTTGGTCTCTTTACACATAATTCTTTGATAGTCTTTGCATATATCGGGATGTCTTGAATGGCTTGGAGGAATGGAGTTTTTATGTACAAATTTTTTAATTCTCCCAGAATGTCAAAATCAGGATACTATGTAAGCCGAGATGTGATTAATCGTTCTAGGAATGGGGGAGAGGATGTGGTTGCTTGATTATAAATTTGTTGTTTATTCACATCCTCTTCTTCTAACGATTGTTCTCTAGGTAACAGATTTTCAACATGAACTGTCTTGTCTCCCTTGGTTTCAATAATACACCCAGATCTTAGCTGAAGATTATTACACTCCCTTAGATCGGCTCCTATTTTTGATGTTTCTACTATTTGGACAGATTGGACCGGTCTGTTATTTGGATTAGGGTTGGGTTGGGCAGGGAGTTGCGGTCTCAGGTTAGACTGGGGATTTTGTTGTAAGGCTGGCAATGTAGGTTGAGGGAGCGGAATGGATCCCACTGGCTGATGCATCGGTCTTTGCCAGTTTGTCTGCCAGGCTTGATTTTATGAAGTAGGAGGGGTCCATTGTGCTGGATATACGTTACTTTGCCAATATGGAGGGGCATAAGGGAAATTCGGCCAATTGGATTGGCTTTCTTGAGTTGGCCATAGGATTGATGAAGGAAATGACTGTGGTGACCAATTCGGGAAGGGGGGTTGAGGTTGATTTTGCCACATACTATATTGTTGAGCATTATACTATGGAGATTGAAAAGAAGAAGTCAGGTCCGAAAACATACCAGACTGTCGCGGCTGCCACTGACGGCGCTGATTGAGCAGATACACCAACTTTGGCTCCTCTTCTGCTTCCTTGTATACTGATTTTAATCCGGGAAGTGAGGGACAACTCTCCTTAAGGTGTTCTTTTGTGCAGATGGCGCATGTTTGGACTACATCTAGTGGACACTCCTTATGGCTATGTTTTTTTTTGCATCAGGGATAGAAGATTGCCAAATTCTATTTTGCCTCCACTTGCTTTTGCTTGGCCTACATAATATCAAGTTGTGTTGTTAGTGTCCCTAGTATATCGGTTTTAAAATTTTCCAATAAATTTCCAATTTCTGCATGCGTTACTCCTTCTGTCGAAATTCTATTATCTCTTACAAACTGATCATGCTCTGTCGGTTTTAGTCTTGTGTTGCCTCTCGAGCTCCTGATACATAGATCAATAATCTCAGCAAAACTCTCCTGATAAATATCTCCTTTTCCCATAATGTTTAATGTTTCAATCCATTGTTCTTCCATTCCCCTAATTAAGGCTGTTTTTAACACATTATTGGGTAAAGGTAGTGATGCATAAGGAGATCTTTGAATATTATACTGAAAGCATTCCACATACTCCTCTAATGTTTCATTTGGTCTAGCTACCATTTGGAATATTTCATCTTTTAGTTCCCTAGACCTGCAATAGTCCTCATATTTTTTTAGAAAAGATTCTTTCATTTGATCCCAGTTATTTATAACACCGCCACCTAGTCCCATGAACCATCTCAAATGAGCCCCCTTTAATATGGAGGGGAATAATTTCAGTTTCTAGGGGTCGGTGGTGTAGTCATAACCCCTGCACAACGCATCGAACTCAAATAGTAATGCATCCGGATCCTCTGATGTAAGACAGTGGAATGTAGGGATATGTTGAAGAGGTATTGCTTTCATAGGCGCATTTGCTGCAGTATCCACGATGGGGTACTGCAATGTAGTGGTTTGGGTGTTTGGCTGGTTTTGAGCCATTTGGTCAAATATACGCCAATAACCTTTTGGGATATCTAGGAGGGTATTCCTAGGTTGAGAAGGAATGGCTTTAATAGGGATGGTTTTAATAGCACTTCCTCTATCTGGGATAATGAGAGTGCCTAATGTCTGAGGAGATTGGGTTTCCTCAAAAATGATTTTTGGAGCACTTCCCTTATCTAGGCTACTCAATGGCTGAATTGTCCCAAGAGGAGACCTTGGTTCCTCAGTTTCTCCTGTCTCTCCTCTTCCTTCATAAAGGTTGCTGAAATTCCCTTCTTGCAATAGTTCTGGACCGAAATTTTCAATTTCTTGAAAATCTTGCTCTTCGGTTTGACTATGCAGCTTAGCAAAGGCTACAGATGGTGATCTTGTCGCCTGAAAGGAACTAGTAGGCTTTCTGGAAATATATTTTATGGGTCCTATTGAAGGCAAAGATTTTGCTTTCTTAAAGATTTCATCTATAAAGGTTGATCGGCCAAGGATCACCGCCCCTTAGCTTTTTCGAGCTTAGGTAGAGGCTTGGAATTCTTTTCT
Organism: Pinus taeda; assembly: GCA_000404065.3. Lineage (NCBI taxonomy): Eukaryota > Viridiplantae > Streptophyta > Pinopsida > Pinales > Pinaceae > Pinus > Pinus taeda. The sequence goes on from APFE030756502.1 coordinate 41,785, forward strand.
GGCTTTTTCTGCTTAGTCATGCACACACAAATTGACTGCTAGGTTCTACCCAAACAAAACAACAATAAATTTGTAGGAAAGCGGGCAGAGAAGCAGGGTTGTTACATGCTCCACACATAGGTTCTTATCTTCCGTTTTTAAAACCCAATTCTTCCCTAGCAGGATCTTGCACTACTCTGAAAAGGGACAAATGGCTACACTCTTTCCCCGGCAACGACACCAAAATGTCGAGTCATAAGAAGGGTCTCTTTCACCTATAGTTACCTCACATTAATTGTCAATCGAGGAAAGTTTTGTTATTTTAAAGAGTGTCTCAGTCTGAGGCTCACATTTGCCAGAGTAATGCTAGCAGTATAGGGCTCAAAGACACAAGAATAAATGGACACTTGATTACAACAAACTACATTCAAATGCTAAATCACACATTCAGAAAAATAAGTAATTCACCAGTCGAGGGTTCAGTAGCAGTAACTCATCCCTTTGTAAACTGATGGGACCAAAGGAAATCAAGGAACAAGTCCTCAATTTGGGAGCGAGACAATAAATGTCAACGCCCACTACAGTCTCAGATTGTTCTTCGCACCAGAGCATTAATAACACAAATAACAGGAAATGGAACAACAAATAAGAAATGGAACAACAACTAGGAACTATAATAGTAGTTAAGTTAATAAGCAACAAGGTCTTAGTCTACAAGATCAAATGCAACAATCGTGTCCTACAGAAATCAAATGGCAGTCCTCTATCTTTAAGGATCAATCGAACAACACACAAAAATAGAACAGCATTGACTAATGATGAAATATGGAACAATACTAGAAAGTCAAATGAAAATATACAGTAACTTAACACATGGCACGCCTCAATGGTAATCTGATCTTGGTAATCCAATTGTCAGTCTTAGTTACAAATAATACGACTGTCTTTTAGAATGGAACAACAACGTTCATAGATCCAATCAATCGCAAGGAAATATAATCTCTAAGATGAATTCAGTAATACCAATGGTCAAGTGTTACAACGCACACATTCTATAATTTAACAGCAACGGTATCCTGTAAAAGCCAGTTATATCAATACTTAAAGAAATAGCAATGCGTTGCAGAGTTATGATGTCTCTGTCTCAAGAAATGATATCACTTAACGGATCAAATGTAACAAAGCTATGAAGTAAAATAACAGAACATATCAGATTACCAAATAAAGTTGATGAGCAAACCACGCATAAACCAAAAGTAATAGTACAGGATCAAGTGTTCCTCCAGGGTCGAGCCCTTAGCCTCCACGGGTACACTGCTTGAAGTTATTCTAGGATCAGAGATGAAATAGTAACCAAGTTTGTATTAATGCATAAAATAGAATTACAATAGATCACTTCTCAACGAGAATCGATGATCAAAGTCTCAACTTTAAGAGAAATTACATAAAAACATAACAGATTCCTCTAGGCTAACAGTGCTGCCCCCTTTTATATTGGTGAAGGTGGAGATGTCTAGGTACAAAAATAGTTAAAGTAGCCATCCCTCAGGATCAAAGGATTGTGAGGGATTTGTTGAACTGTTGGCTCTCAGTTATCTCTTTACTTTCTTGCGCGGAGCCGATATCTCCATTTCCTTTCCTTGGCTGATACGTTTTGATTTGGTTTGCCTTGTTTGCATGCGGTTCCCCGCCAAAGGGACAGTGGTTAACCTAGCCTCGTCCTTTCCTTTAGAACGACAATCTTTCGTTTTTCCTTCTTCCTGCATAAGAAAATTACAATTGTCAATATTTTTCGTTTTGCACATTAATCTTACACATTTTGTCACAATTCCTTATTATCTACCTAGTTCATGATGCAAAAGGTTTGTAAGTTTTAATGAAAAGATGCTGAAATAACCACCAAAAACATACCTTTTTTTGCACTCCACAGGAAGGTTACGTGAAAAGGACCACAATTCATATTAACTAATATGTGTAAAAAGTGAAGAAGTTAGAGGTGAGGGTTGATATTTGTTCAAATATATTGTGAAAGGTGGACAATGATGTAACCTTCAATACTTTCAAAAACAAATATGAAAGATAGTTTTTATCGCTCTTTATTTTGGCTAAAAAGACTTCATGTATAATTGAACCATCTTGAACTCTTTGTTGTTATCAATGAACATTAATATAATTTTTTATTTTTTTTCATTGTCAACAAACTAGAGTTAGAATTGCAAATGCAATCTTAACTGAAATAATTTGTCTCCAGCATCCTAGGTATAGGGTTTAAAAAGTAACGAAGCTAAAAAAAATTGAAATCCTAAAACTAAAAAATCATAAACAACTAATTTTACAATCCCAAGGAAAAAAAATCATATACAATTATTATGAAAAATAAAAATAAAAAAGAAATTAACTCAAACAACTCTCTACTATATCCAAGAAATAGAAAATACCCAGTAAAAGAACATCCTTGGAGACAGTAAAACAATAATTCATAACTAAATTAATTGGTACTTGCGATGTATATTATATTTTTTGTATTGAGGTTGAAATGCTTTAAGAAAACAAGAACTACTGATTTCATAGGAAATTACTTTGTAAAAAGCTTCCCATATAAGGAAAGTTTACCAAAAATAATGGTAACAATTGGTCAATATTAAAAAAAAGAACTATTGATTTCAAGCACTAAATTATTTTGTAAAACATGTCCAATATACTGATACTTACCAACCATAACGATAGTAATTGGTTAATTTGATCCATGAAAGAATTAAAAGTGCAATGCACCTTGTTTAAATTCATCCAAGTGCCAAAATATATTGAAGAGTGTTGTTTACCTGTAGTAATAACAATGTAGTAATGACAATGTTCATAAGAGAAATGAAATTAAAATAATCATTAATATGATAGGTAGAAATCTAAGAAAGAAAAGAGTCGGAGGTGACTTATTTTATTTGAAAAAAAAATCTTGCATTGATGTTGATGTTGATATTAGGTGATTGTCTTTTGTATTTTAAACTTGAATTTATAAAACAATATTAAATACCCAAAGTAATTTTTACTCGTAAAATCATGACAGTGTGTCAAAGAAATTTTCACCGTCAATAGATTGGAAATATTTACTAATAAACAATGATTCTCCGTGATACAAATCTATGTCCATCCCAATTAATATAGACAATTCATTACATAATGTTTTCTAATTATAAATAGAGTTACAAAACTAACGGACATTAATTTACAAATTTCACTAATAATTACATTTCGTTATCATTTTTCAACATTGTATATAAAATACAGCTAACTTCCCTCATATTGCCTCAATAAGTTAGCTCCATTCACAAATTATTATTTGAAATTTATTGGACATGAATAAAGCTTGTTTTTGGATAATTTATATAATATGGCCAACATAAGCATAAAATCGATAAAAGTGAAGAGATAAAGAGCTAGCTACCACGGATAAATCATGTCCCGCAAGCAATGAAGAGAAAAAATAAAAAAGTATGAAATGTGTGAACCATGGTAAATGTTTCAAAAAATAGAAAGTGGATCCAATAAATGCTGTAGATCAAAATTGATAATCGAGTACCCAATAAGAGATTAAGTGAACAATTGAAATACAAAGGAAAAAATTTTGGAGGAAGAAAATAAAATGATAAAAAATTGATAGAAAACATAGAGTTAACACATCACAATACTTTATTAATTTAGGCCTAAGCCTGCACACTTGCTCAGTGCACACTTGCTTACTGCAAATACATCACAATATGTCACATTATATAATGGTGGGATCACTAGACTCGATCAACATAACAACATGGAAGATATACACTCTGACTCAGCTATAACTCAGTCACATTGGAAAAACGTTACTTCCAGAACAACCCTTGGTAACTCACATAAATGACAACTCAACAAACCTATCACTTTACTAGACACTTCCATTTCTACCTTATTCTAACATCCACCCTTAATGGAAAAATGGATTTTCTATAGCATAATAATGCCTACTAGTCTAAGTCTCAGCTACGCTTACAAATATGACTCAAATATTTCGTCTTGACTTTCTTTGCTTCAACATGTTGATGAAATTTCTTCTTCGACTTCCTACTCCAATCTCTAACACTTTCAAGCTATTTAGTCTTCTTCCTACTCCAGATCATGAACTCTGAATATTGCTTCTTATTGCAACTAGAATAATCCAAGTCCATTTCAATATTTTTTTCAAGGAGTACATTTTCATCATTAAAAGTTTCCTATTTACTTGATTGTTGCCTCATTAGTTCATAATAATATATTATTTCCTCTCAGATCCAATACATTAAAATTTCATTAACATATCTACCACTATTTCCATTTCCATATCATCTAAATCACTCGTTGATTTACCATTTTTCTCAATTTCAAGAGCCTTCACCTTTAAGCATGTAACTTTAGCTACATCTTTTAGACCTTCATCAATATGTTAAAAGGAATTTTGAATACATTGTTCAAACTTGTTTGTTCCTCTAACTGCTACTACAATTTCCATTTCATGTTTTGCCACTTGATCATCAAAACGAAACAACGTTTTATCAACTAATTTCTTTTTAGAGATCACCTGAAATTCATTTTCATAACACAAATATCCATCATCAAATTTTGCTGCAAATTCCTCTTTCCTCAATTTCTTCCTCTGTAATCTTTGCACGTAGTTGTAGATCTGCTACTAAATTTTCACCTTCATCTTCATCCATTTTCTCGCTATACTTTGTTTCAAGAATGTCCCAAAATATTTTTGCATTGTTTACTTCACCATATTCATGAAAAATACTAGACAATATTTATTATCTAGTGCTAATATAATAAGAACCAATGCTACTGCACCTCTACTTATATCTTGAGAATTTATAGAGGTTTCTTGAACAAATTCCTAGAAATTTTTATTTCCAAAAGTTTACAATTTCTTTGCTGAGAAAGATGGCAAAATTGAAATTAATCGCTTCAATATTGCACCGATTTCTTGATATTCTTCAGGCTTATTCATGTCTTCGTTAATCATTGGTTCCATAGCTGGAAACATTCCATATTCTTCTACAGATTATTTTGCCTCATTTAATTCATTTCTTTCGAAACTATTCAATTCTCTTTTGTCCACCCATAACTGATATGTATGCTCCTTTTTTTCTTTTACAATTTCTTTGCCACAATCATCAAAATCAACTATATGTAGCCAAATCCACCATATCTACACCTAAATTCACCAGATCTACATTCAACCACATCTACATCCAAATTCACCAGATCTAAAGGCAAATGCACAAAATCTAAAAAAGACAAACCTCTATCTTGCTTCAAATAAAAAAAACAAATCCAAAAAAATATTCCTTATTTCTGCTTTTCACTGAACACAATTTACGCTCCCAAAAGAAAAAAACAGCCAAACACTTTTTTAACTCTCTTCACCAAAAATAACTATAAAAATAATTTTCACGGGTAGATAAAAACAAAAGTTTCACCATTAAAAAAAAAACCACCAATTTTTAACTTTTTATGCCCCATACAATATCCTCAGTTTTCTGTCAAAAGAGAAATAGAAAATAAAATAAATTGAAATAATTAAATACCCGATAAAAATTCAGGTTTTTGACACTGCTCCTTGTTACTCCAATTTACTCCTCCATGAAAAATTAACCTCAAACTTTTGGCTTGATTTAAAAAATCAAATCATACGTTTCAACTTAGGCAATACGTTTGCACAAATAATGGTGAATCAAATATTCACTTTTCAGTTAATTGTAATCCACACCCTCCAGCACGACGAATTACACACGACTCTAGCCAACAGTATCCCCTCAATTATGATGGTTGTGGCGGTTATATACTTCCAAGGGCTTCTCATTTAAGGAGAGTGTAGTTACATACAGACATAACCACTACACACAAAATTGTTCAGCAATATTCCTCAATCAAATAACATAAAAAAAAAATTTACTAATAAGTAATTTTGCCACTAATAAATTGTAGTATGAAGAATGCACTTCATAGATTTTATATTTGACTTGATTTCACAATTATGGACATAAAATTACAATTACATTTTTTTAAAGAAAACAACCATCTTGATTACAATTGCAAATTCCTCCCCACAGTGTAATCAAGGATGGTTATGAATAGTTAGAAGAGAAATATATTGGGGAGTAGTGGCACCCTCATCCTAGCGGGGAAATGAGGTACAAACATTTGCACTTCAGACGACCATCAAAAGGGTGATCAAAGCAACTAATGAGTTATTGTGATTTTTTTGGGTGATTATGTTGACTAATAAATTATAGTATGAACAATGGACTTCTTAGATTCTATGTTTGGCTTGATTTCACAATTACGGGCATAAAATTACAATTACTTGTTTCTAAAGATAACACCTATCATGATTACAATTCGAAATTCATCCCCACGATGGATGAAAATTAAGTACAATTTAGGATGGCTATGAAATATCAGAATAGAAATATATGCGGAAGTAGTGGCACCCTCCCCTGCCAAGGAAAGAGGTGCAAATGCATGCAGTTCACATAACCACCGAAAGGGTGATCAAAGCATCTCATGAGGTGCAAACGCATGCACTTCACGTAACCATCGAAAGCGTGATCAAAGCATCTCAAGAGATGGCATGATTTTGTATGATGATGATGCTTCACTCCATAGAGAACTATTATGCATGAGGGAGATCTCATGGAAGAGCACTTGTGATGGAAACTGGCCACATCACTTCAGAAATTGGATTATAGGGATAGGGAAAACATGAAACTATTGGCCCTTTTTTAGAAAATCATTTTACTACACACATATGCTTCACTTGGATTTTGTTGATAAATATGTTTTTAAACTTTAATTCTTTTGATTTTGACCTGTTGTCTCTTAATAATATTTGTAAATCCAAGGGCACAATTATTAAATGGTGTAGGGACTTATTAGTGTTAGCTTGAGGACTTTTTCCTTCTGAGTTTCTTTTGAGTTTCCTCATAAAAGTCTACCTTTAGCTCACTCTGATTCATCCTTAACCCTTCTCCAGCATCTTGATTTTGGATTACCCTTTTGAAATGGCTCTATGATTGTCACTAATATTTCTAGCATCTAGCTTATGTTAATTTGGTTATCCTTTTCTATAAAATTTGGTTTGTTGGAACCAAACTAAATTTTGGTAACAAGGTCTTGGTTTCCTTCTCCCTCCCTTCAATGCTAATATGAAATATCAAAGAGACTGAATCTAAACTAGAACTACTCTCAAGGTTCGCTTACCTATCTTGATATTGCATTTGCTAGAACGTAATTTTTAGTCACATTGTTTTTTTTACTTCAATCTATCTTGTGTTTTCTATTCCAACAACTCGTCTTAATTTAAGGGCATCATTGGGGTCAAGACAAAGGGACTCTCCACAATTTCCTTCTTTCGGAACCTCTTCATCCCTTTCTAGTTTTTGTTGTAAAATCATCTTGTCCTTGTGTGAAAGCTTGTGTTAAATAAAGCTAAGCTCAGTGAAGAGTAGTATCTATGTTAGGGGAAATTAATTAGTTTTGGGTACAAATGCTCATTCATACCTTATGGAAAATTTAATTAAGTCCTCCCATTGGCAAGGTTGTATTTACTCCTCCCTTACTCCATTTGTTTGGCTCTATTCTCTTTGTTGGAGGAAAATTATGCCTCTAGGAAGGGGATATTGTAGAAGACGTCACAAAAATGTGAGTCCATCTACTCACCTAATCTAAAGAGAAACACAAAACTTAGATTTAGTTTGTTACAGTAATACCCCTCCAATAATTCAATTGGAAATTGAGAATACTAAGAGGGAAATGAGGATCTAGCATTGGTTATAGAAAACGAAGAATTCTTAGAGCACATCGATAACTGCATTCTCGATACAAGAAGTGTGAGAAAAAGGGGTACCAAATATTAATGGATGTTTGTTTGCAACTGAAGATTATCATGGACAAGGTGTTTGTGGAAATATCAAAAGAACAGAAGAAAATTACTATTCTTGGATGAGGTATATACGGAAATCAAAAATTTGTATACCAACATGACAATAATGATAAGAAAACTTTCCACTATGGAATTTATACACTCATAATAGAGCACATGACCACCTGTCATAATCCATGTGGTCTCCCCTAGTGAATAGAATCTATTATGGCAATTGTTGTTTTTATGTTGGCTTTAATATTTTGAAGACAAATGACTATATAAAAGGCCCTTAATACCTGGAAAATACGTCCTAGTATGTTTAGTAGACAGTATCTAATAGGTGTTTTTATTAGGTTCGGAGCCTTTATGCAGGAAAAATCAATAATGTTATGTTATTGGTTTTGGTTTACTTATCACAAGCTCTTAAACATGGCAAGACCATCTTATGTTATTCTCTTTTATATGATATAATGCAAATTACTAGCCTAACATAAACAATAGAAAAACAATTACAAAATCCTAACTAAAGATCCAAAAATTGTGTTTGGAAATGTCCATTGTGAAAAGGGTCAACGGCTGAAGTATTAAAAAAATACATAAACTAAATAATTAGTTAATAAATCATCATTGCACATGCTTGGTGGAGGATGGAAACAATAGAAAAACAATTACAAAATCCTAACTAAAGATGCAAAAATTGTGTTTGGAAATGTCCATTGTGAAAAGGGTCAACGCCTGAAGTATTAAAAAAATACATAAACTAAATAATTAGTTAATAAATCATCATTGCACATGCTTGGTGGAGGATGGAACATGTCTATTGTGCCTAATTAAAGATGGCATAACTCTACAGTTAAAGGGTTAAATTGTCATAGATTCGAGGTATCGCAGGAAATCAGAAACTGGACAACAAGCGCTACGAATGATATATGAATGGTTATTGTTTTGGTAATGGATTTTATAGGTTTAAGTATGTTTGATGTTATTACCACTCATGTACACCGAATAGAACATGTCGGAAACTAAACAATTAGGTTAGTTCAATTACAATTGCACATGTTTGATCAAGGATGGAAAATCTCCCTTTTATCTTATCAAAGATGACATAACCCTATTGTTAAAGGGGTTGGTTTTAAAAAAACTAATATATTGAAGGAAACCATAGGCTAAACAACTAGTTGATCCAATTGATATGTAAATGGAAATTGTTGTGATAACTTTAATTAAGTTTAAGGTTTTCATCTCTCTTTTGCACTAGATACCCTGTCTTTGTACCAATAACTACTCTTATTTTTTAGGTCTACTACAATTACAATATCAACGATCGAAATTTCTAGTACTACAATAATCTTTAGACTACGAAAACTAATTTGCGTCAGGAACAAAGTCACATGAAGCATTATATTAACATCCAAAGATGGTCATTACACTCCAATCTCGCAAATTAAATCCAACTGTAAAACAGGCCTTAAGCACCTCGAAATCGGAGATGCAGAAAGGAAAATGGTCAGATGCAAGACAATGATAAGAACCAATTAATTCTCCAGCAGCCTATCCCTAAGAATATGAAGCACGAGTCTAAAGTGCTTGCACCACGAAAATAGCATGTCCCACTACAATTGGTCGCAGAAGGTCTCATGGGTTTTTGGCTAATAGTGCCCATGTTGTTCATAACTAACATCAACGTCATAAACTAGTTATAAAGAGGTTGATTATGGTTGTAATAATTCCTACCACACCTCCATTCAAATAATCTTTGTAAACCTCGTTGAATGTTTCCCCAACACCGCTCTGTCATTGGCAATAGGGAGAATTCCCGATATCATCAGCAACATACTAGGAAAAATGCCTAGTTTGTTAAAATAAACTATTAATAGTTTCAACTGCACATTTAATTCAGCTGAAAACTACCTGTTCCATATCGCACTGCCTTCGAGCATCAGTGGTATTTTTCAGGAAGGCACCGAACACACCGACCAGTTGACGTGTGTCCACATTACAGCTTCAAAACAACCCATTCCATAGGAGGTAAAGGTTGGTAAGAAGAGCCCTCCAGATATCGCCGTCAACCATCCAATTAAATCAAAGGACCTGCACCATTTAAATTTGACGAGAAGTAATTTTTGGTTGACCACCAGGTTTGTCAATAAAAGGACGAGAAATTAATTTTTCAGGTTGCTGAAGTAATAAATGAATTTATTACGATAAATAAGTTTTCGTAAAGTTTTTAAGGTTTTTTATTCACTGGAAGTATGGGCATAGGTAAATGGTTTTAATTTTAATGTTTTTTTATTTAAGGGTGTAGTTTTAGTTTTTAGGGCACAAGTAAAAACATATGCTATGTTATAATTTTTTTGCATATGTAATGTGTGTGAAATGAAAAACACACAGCAGTGCTAATAAAAGGAAGGAAGAACAAAAGTGAATGTAAAACAGAGTAAACAAAATTTACACAACAGTGTAAATGAATTTGTATGCAAAGTAAGAATTTTTTTTGTAAAGCAGCAGCATGAAGAATGTTGTTTTGTTGACAATACAAGAAAAAGAAAAGGGAATGTGCAGCAGCCCCAATATCATTTTTTGTAATTGAATATGAAATGTAATGCAGCAACAGTAAATGTAAGAAATATTTTTACATAAAGTAGTGTAAAAATTTGGAGCTGAAACAGAGTAATTTTTTTTTGTGTGGAACTGGAAGTTCTTGGTGAATCCCTCTGTTAAGAGGAAGATGCTTTTGTAACAAGTTGTTTTATTAATGAATACAATGTTTTTATGAGTGTGGGAAAACTCTTTTCTTCATCTCCAACAAACAATTTTTGGCTTCCGTCTGCACAAAACATAGCATTTTTCTTTGTTAAGAATTTTGTTTGAAATTAACAGAAATTTCCAACATAGTTGCATCATGATCATATTGGGGAAACTCATGTGGGAAACCTCATTGTCCTACCTCCACTTGGAATCCCCATTGCCACTAAAGAAAACGAGAAATATGCTTCGAGAAATGGGTTGACCGCTACATTTTAAAGTGATAATGTAGTCCATGTGATTGGAAACTATGTATGTGACTTTGTATGTGCCGTCATGGTCATTGACAAGGACTTTTTGTTCTTATTCTTCTCCCCTTATGGCCACCTCGATTCAAACCTTGATCTCCACCCCACTGTGAGGAAGGCACCATTGGAATCCATGGTCATCTCCCCTTATGGCTGCCTCAATTCAAACCTTGATCTCTATCCCACCCTACGGAAGGCACCACCCATTGGAATCCACGGTCTTCTCCCCTTATGGCCGCCTCGATTCAAACCTTGATCTAGAGCCCACCGTGAGGAAGGCACCACCAATTGGAATCCATGGTGATGACCAAAAATGAAGTTGTGGAGACCACAACTAGTCTACCTCCAATTGTCATGAGGGAAATGGTGCATTATGTCAGGTCACAGATCCTAGGTGTTTATTGGCCTCCTCTTCCTCTCTTTCCTTAGCATCTTCCTCATGCTATTGTTGAGCATTGTTACCCACAAAATTAAATGTGGCCTCTAAGGAAGCTTTGATTGCACCCACTTTCTCTTCCTCTTTAAGACGGACATCCTTCCGCTCCTCCACTTCATACAAACTTGTTGACCTTAGCTCCTCCCATGTCTATCTTAAGACTCTAATTTTGTATATTTGTCAAAAATGAAAAACAATGAAAAACAAAAATGAAAAGTGACATACATAACCCCAAATTAATTTAATTAAATATTAATTTCATCTTAATTAATTATCCTAAACAACCCCTCTTGTAACATAAAATCTCTTAAACACCTTAATACTTTAATATAATACAATTTGAGTGAATTTATTGATCAATAACAAATTCACTCTATAAAAGATCATAAATGCAAATAACTTATAATCCCTATAAAAGATTACGGGTTGAAAGAGCATATCCTTAGCTTTAGGAAATTGTAAATTCAAATCTAAAACAATGAAATATGTATATACTTTTCTTGGTTTTAATAAAACGTTGGTGAAAAGCCCACAACTTTTATGTTTTGTAGCCATTAAATTCAATAATATATGTATTTTTTTTATACACGTGTGTCTTTTAATGTATTTCGACCAACCCATTTTTATGGTTATTTGAGCAGGCTTATGTCCTCTCCAACCTTCAAAACCTAAAGGAGACAAGCTGGGAGTGCTAATCATAGCAAGCAAATAACTTCAACCGAAGCAACGTACCATTGTAACAGTGACAAACAACTCTGCATAGGTTACAGGCCCTATCTACCTTACTATAGATCTGAATTTGATGGATCACGAACTATACATACAATGCAATGCAATAAAATTCAACCAAATTCTCACATTGACCATCACCGGCAGATTGATGTGTGTAAAGTTTGATACGATCGACCAGTAAACTAGCGATTATATATATATATTCTCAAGCAGGTTAAAAAGTATTGTGTCTTCCGCCAATCTCTTCTGTAACTGTCTCGATCGATAGTTTAATTGCAAATTCTGCAATCTTCTTTTGTTGTAAATTCAGTCACATATAGCACAAGAATCTAACAGCTCTGTCGGATAAAACCAGAAATGCACTAGAGAATGCATTGTCTCGAAATTTACTTCACTGTATTGTTTTTCTGTAGGTGGAGGAACCATCTGCCCAGCACCTGAAAATGGTATTCTACTAACGGATATTGAAAGAAGCATTACCGGCTATCCCAGAACATTGTTAGATGTGACTCAAAAATTCAAGATCAGAATGGAAGTTATAACAGAGGTCAGTTTTCCACTATCGGGCACACAAATTTTGTGAGCACTTTGTTGTCAATATAAACCCTTTGCAGCGTAATTAAAGGATGAACATTGATACTTTGATCGGTCCCTTTTCAAGTCCTTTCACATGGTCATATCTTTGAATAATAATGACCCTTCACTGCGTGATCTATGTTAATGGAACTTAAAAATGTGGGACTAGTGATATTATTACTATCAAGGTAAAGCTAGCCATCTCTTCCATGTTATCAGATTGAAAGCTGCAGATATGTATGCTTTTTATGGTTTAAATCATTTATAACAGTAAGCTATCCTACCGATATGAATGAGTGCACAAATTATCTTGACACCGACCGAAAATAAAATGATATCGTGCACATAATAATCACATTATTTAGTATCACGGACTTAAGAATGAGCGCACAAATTATCTTGACACCAACCGAAAATAAAAAGATATCGCGCACATAATAATCACATTATTTAGTATCACGGACTTAAGGTCATCATGATCTTATTGCGGAAATTCAGGCTCAAATGCACAATCTGTGATTAAAGTGTTAACCACAATCTTGGTGTCACCATGATTAGTCATAATTCATCGGGGAATTCGATTGATAAGTGGACATTGCAGCATGACTGATGCTTTACCAAGTGGGTAGTCATCGATATAATGTGAATACAAATCTTTTCTTATAGCGCATACCACTGAATATGAAGGAAAAGGAGACAAGGCATGTAAAGTTGCGTAAAGGGTCCTGAAAATTTATCATGGGCAGGGATTGCTGTCTATGACAACATCTCGGTCTAGGGATTAGAGTCAATGTCAATGTATAAAGAATATATATGAGTCAATAGAATGGTCTAGTAGACCTCCAAGACAAGCACAAGGTATTTCTTCCTCATGTCTGCTTCAAGATGAAGTGAAGAACTCATGTCAGTTTCACATTATGAAGACACACTTATTCATACACTCATGTCATCTTATTTATAGAGGGAAACCACTCTATATATGGGTGAAGGCTCTTTGCATTTCTACAGTCAACAGTTTGGATATGTCTCTGTAATTTCGGGTGAAAAGACCGTGAACAATTCAGATCTCTCTATTTGGATGGCCTAGTACAGCAGATAAGTTAGGATCACACTCTGAAATTCAGGTAATCAATTTCATTAACAAGTTGGGAAGTTATAGGGACAAGTTTAGGAAAGAAAATCGGATAAGTATACACAAAATCTCAGTATAATAGCACAAGCTTACACTGCAGATTGGAGCCGAGAAAGTTAGATGAAATTCTAGTGATACTATACTGATGTCTCCTCATTGTCTCAGTGTTATATCAAAACAAATACCTCGGTATAATCTTTGTCTCACAGCAAAGGAGAAATTGGTGTCACTCAAAAACAAGGTCACAAGTGTGTGACTCGGTGTCCGGATTATTGCATGAAGAAGGTCTGAGTGCTACCTCAAAGATTAGTGATTATGATTCGGTGCTACTATTGAAGCACAGGTTTGTATCTTTACAATGATCTTAGTTCAATGTCATTCATGACTACAATGATCTCATATGGGGCAAAATCTAAAGTAGAAGGAACTGTGAGAGAGTAAATGAGAAAGTGGAAGAGGACTTGTGTCTTTGTATTGGAGAGGCTAATAGGTCAAGGGACATGGTTTTGGTATTCGTCAATTGGAATCTCTCTAAGAATAATTTTCTATGGGTTTTCCTCTCAAAGAGAGATTTTCTAGGCCTAGCTCATAGCCTACATTTAGTGTCTCTTGTATATTTATATTCATGCAATGGTAGCTGTTTGATGAAGAAGAAAACTAATAATCTAAATAAAAGAAGGTCTTAATGTAAAGTTGTAAAAAGAACTCACAAGTTGTTACTAATCAAAATAAATCACCTAATTCATGATGCCCTACATTTCTCAATATCATATACCAATTGTTATGAAAAATACTAGGGGCAGGGGGTGAATCAATATTTTACACACTTGATTTTTTCAATTTCTTATTTTCTATATGCTACTTTTATTAAGGAAACAAACATATGTACGTGACTATGATTAATGCAACTCACATATATCCATATAACTAATTTAACATTAATTGATCATTTGTTCATCTTTAATCAATGCATCATTACTTCATTATTCATCAATTAAACAGTAATCATGAGTAATCATGAGCAGTAAGAAGTAGATAGATCATCAACACACTAGAGCCATATCAACAGACATGAACACGAGGATTTTAGATTGAAACCCAATGTGGGAGAAAACCACCATCGTCATCATCTTTGTCTTCTTCTTTCATTAAGAGGAAAATTTTTACCATATTGTAATGGCGCGGACTCTAACCACTAAGTAGTCACCTACCTGTATAATGCTATAACCTTCTCTCATTTTCCAACACCTACTGGAAGGGAGTTGAAACACCCTTTATGAATAATGCTACTGTCAACTCCTTGGGGACCACATTTGAGAATGTTTCAAACTAGATCCACCTATCGAAAAATCATCAAACCAACCGATAGACCACCTGGATCCATATCAACCATAAACACAAATAAACTGAAGCACTAAATCTGAAACACTATGACACTATAAATCAACTGAAATTTTGAAGTATCAAGACACTAAATGTAGAACACAACCATAAACAATAAATATAAAATTGTGTATGGAATTGCAATCAATAAAACTCACATTTATATGTTCTTTCTCTTTATAATACCCACGTATAGTTCTCAAAATATCGAACACTGAAATAATTAATCACTAAGCCATTCACAAAAAATTTCACCAAATGCAGATCATAGAATAAATCACAGATTTTTGAACAAATTATAGATCATATATTTTTTTCCCATTAACCTTGAATACTTCAACCAGGTCACTTAAATTATAAAGACATCATCAAAACACAACAATAAGCAAATGAATCATCGACTATAATCATCAATCATCATATCATCATATCTGTAAACATCTATAGCAGATCAAACCTTGGTTTATGTACATAACCCTTATAAGAGACATTCACATATGTGCATGCATATTATGCATAACAACCGCATAAATATATGCACATATTGAGAAATTATTTCACAGAATATATACACAACCCTTCAAAGGTGGATTCGTGTATTTACGCGACTATGCTCAAGCACACCTACATATAGATCTAAAATACTTTCAGTGCAAAAACACAATCTCACTTTCCAAAACCTTGATTGTTAATGCTACAGACTTGTGAATAAATTGTTTATATCATAACATCATAGTTTCATCAATATTAAACATTTGCATTAAGTAAATCAACCAAGCATACATGTCAATATATTTCAGATCTTTTAGAGATGAGTCTTCTCCTTGTTCCCTAGTGGACACCTGTTTCATATCAAATCATTATGAGACAACATAAAACATGCACACCTAACACTTTGATCTTCATCTCCTTATATATATTTAGCCTTAGATAATAGCTTAGGCCAGTCCCTTAGTAATTTCATTGGTATTCTTTGATGGGATCAAATGACCCTTTCCACACTAAATACTTTGGGCCAATACCGTGGTAAAAACTCTTGTTATTCAAGTCAACCATGGTGTAGATTCTGTACGTGACTTTTCTTCATAGTACCCACGTATGTACACGAACTTTCTACATAGGATCCATGCATGCTTTCCCAAACTTGATATTGAAAATCCATATGATATGTTATTTCTTTATTCGTCACTTCTATAACATCTCTTTTAGCATGTATAATCATCTTGTTATCATAATGTTGACATCTTTACCAAGTAGGTTTCCATGAAGGATAAAAAATTTAGCCATAATTCCTACAATCTCCTCCTTTGGACTTGATGGGAACCACTTTGGTGTTTGCTCACCATTTGACCACCTACAATCACACTAGAAAATACGATGGCTTCTTACCAAACATTGTTCTCCCAAACATCACGCTTCTCTCCCCCTTTGATATCAAGGGAAAAGGGATGACCAATACTTAATGAAGACCCCCTTATAATGAAATTCATACTAACCATGCTCCGCTAGACCATGTGTTGAATATATCCAAAGGAGTCAAGGAAAGGACCTACTGATTGTTACATCAAATACCCAAGCATTTGTGTTTACAACTTTTACTCATCATTACATCAATAGTGGGTTTACATACAAAGCATGATTTGATCCCAATATCCCATACATGACTGAATATTATAATGATTATATGGCCCTTACATCAAGGGACAAATATGGAATGAGGACCTTAATAATGATATTTATTAGAAACCTTGATATATCATATAGAAATTTGTAACATGAATATTGATAGCAACAATATAACAACAATATGGAAATTTTGAGCATTAGCAATAGAGGTTCCAAGACATAATAAAAGATATGCAACAAGACATGCTTATGAAACCATAATGCGAACAAGGATATTTAGAGTTATAATAGTTTCTCCCCCTAAATGTATTCCATTTTTACCAATCACTTAGATGCATAAGTGATTGTCTAACTCAGAAACTGCATACATGATTATTCATTGCATCATCTGAATACAAAAAGTAAATTGTAGTAATTTATAGTCTCATCTCCCCCTTAATATGAAATAACTGTCATAATAATTTGAAGAGTGATGAAGGAGGAATCATTCCTTATTTTTGTCTGAGATATTCAAAGGAGTCATGTGGAAGTGGCTTTCTGAATATATCTACAACTTTTTCCTTTGGAGAATTATATTCCAGTTGAACATTTTATTCAAGCAATTATTCTCTCAGAAAATGATATTTGATTGGAATATGCTTGGATTTTGAGTGCATGACAATATTTTTAGCGATAATTAGGCACTACTATTGTCACAAAGAATATTTACAGGTTGAGGGAAAGTGATTTGAATTTGTTGCAATGTTTGGATCATCCATATAAATTGAGTACAACAAGATGTAGTGGCAAAATATTTTGCCTCAACAGTAGATAAATCTATGGAATTTTGTTTCTTTCTTAACCATGACACCAAGAGGGGTCCCAAATCAAATTCTCCTCCACCGGTACTCTTACAATCATCAATATTACCTACCCAATATGTGGTTGTATAAACATGAAGTGAAAATTCTGCATTTTTGGGATACCATAGACCAAAATCTTGACTTTCTTGTAGATACTTGAATATTATCTTAACTCATTGGAGATGAGTTTCATTAGGATTGGCTTCAAATAATCCAACAATTCCAACTACATGCATAATTTCTAGTCTTGTACCTATAAGGTAGAGCAAGTTGTCAATCATAGATCTACATTCTGGTTGATTGACTAAAGGAGAATCATCATTTTCACTAAGATTGCATCCTATTAACATCGTTGTTCATACCAGATTGCAATCTTCCATTCCATAGTTCTTCAAAATATGTTTGAGGTACTTGGTTTGAGAAAGAAAGATACCATTCTTAGTTTCTTAAACTTGAAGACCGACAAAGTATGTTATTTCACCAAGTAGAGACATTTCAAACTCTTGCTACATAACTGAAGGAAATCCTTGACTCATATATTCTTCATTACTTCCAAATATGATGTCAACTACATAAACAACAACTATCAAAAGTTTAATTTTATCCATCTTGATATATAGGATGTTATCTACATACCCCTTTTTAGATCTTTGTTGTTGAAGGTACCTATAAAGATGATAATACCATGCACAAGAAGCTTGTTTCAATCCATACAATGCTTTCATAAGTTTTCATACAATCTTTTTATCATTGCCAAGAATGAACCCTTCGGGTTGTTCTATATAAACAACTTGTTCTAGATCCCCATTTAAGAATGCATATTTGACATCCATTTGATATACTTTAAAAATATTAAAACTTGAAAATGCAAGAAACATTTTTTTGACCGCAAGTCTAGCTACAGGTGTAAATTTTTCTTCAAAATCTATGCCTTCCTATTCAAGATAGCCTTTACATACAAGTATTGCTTTGTTTCAAATTACATCTCCATTGTCATACGGTTAGTTTTTGAACACCTATTTTTTCCCAATAACATTTTTATTATGGGGCCTTGTTACTAATTCCCATGTACGATTATTTTCTATATGATCAAGTTATTCATTCATCACCTTAACCCAATATTCATCTTGTTTTGCTTGATTAACATTTTGAGGTTCAATTACGGTTAGTAAGGCGAGATAGCTAGAAGTTCCAAAAAGTGTTCTTCTAATTTGTACTCATGCATCCTTTTCACCTATAATTTGAGGTTCAAGATTATTTTTCTGAGCATACCTTCAAGGTGTATTTTCTAATGTATCAATATCTTCATTTCTTTATTTTGACGATCCTCTATTTCTTTATTCTACAATATTTTTCCTTGTAGTAGCGATAGGTTTGTCATATCCTGGTTCTTCCTTTCTGGTACATGTGGATGCTAAATCAATTACAACATCTGCAAATTCAATAATATTTTGAAGCCTTTTATTATAGCATTTATGTATCTTACTTCTAGAATAGTATCCAAGAAGGATTCCTTCATTAGCTCTACATTCAAATTTTCCAAGATTATCATCATTGTTCTTTATATAACATTTCCTTCCAAAAATTATAAAGTGTTTCACAGTTGGAGGCTTACCATACCACAGATCATATGGAGTTTTATCACCGTTTACTTGAAGATGAGATTTGTTAAGAATATTCATGTTTTTTTGTGGGGCTTCCCCCTAGAATGTATGCAGAGTTCCTGATTCATCAAACATGGCACGTGCCATTTGTTGAATTGTTTTCTTCATTATTTCTTCTACTCCATTTTTTTTAGGAGTTTTAGCTATAGAAAATTATCTCTTAATGCCATGTTGTTCACAGAAGTTAAAAACTTCATCTGATATAAATTATCCCCCTCTATTAGATTTAAGACATTATATTTTCAAGTCTAACTCATTTTCTACAACAACCTTAAATACTTTAAATTGATCAAATGCTTCATCTTTATACTTTAGTAAAACAATCCAACACATTCTTGAGAAATTATCAATGAATAATATGAAATATTGTTCACCATGAGGAGACTTCTTTCTCATAGGACCACATAAATCAATATGAATAAGTTTAAGTGGCTTACTTGAAGCACATTTTTTAGCATTAAACTGAACTCTAGTTTGCTTACCAAATTGGCATGATTTGCAAATGTTATTTTCACTTGGAGAGATGTTGTGCAAGTCATGAACTTCTCCCATTCTTCTTGATCTATACAATTGAGAAAATCTAAGATGTCCCAATCTTTTGTGTCAAAACCAACATTCTTTAGGTTTTCTTAAGTAATAATTTTCTTGGATGCCTTCCAAGACACAGACATTGCCTAGAGTTCTTGTTCCCTTTATTATTATCTTACCTGTGTCCATATCTTTTACCACACATTTAGGAAACAATTTCATCCCCCTGGTCACACATTTGACTAACACTCAACAACTTATGTCTTAATCCATCAAAAAATAAAACATTTCAAGCATTGACCTTTTCCTTTAACAACACAACTCACTTCTCATTGATAGAACTAGGTGAGTTATTTCCAAAGGTTACATGCTTTTCTTTCTTTACTTCATTAAAAGACATAAAGTTATCTTTGTCACCAGTAATATGCCTTGAACATTTATTTTAAATGTACCACAAATTTTATTGATCTCCTGGAAACAAAGCTACACCAAAATTTTCAGAGTCTACGGTTTTCATTTTCTATAACTTGGTGTTTATCTTCTGTTCACGTTGATAGGATAGTCTCATTTTGCTTTCGCCTTAAATTTTTTTATGCCCAAATTTATTGCAAAATAAAATTCAATTTCATGTTGAAGAGGTGAGAAAACATTATACGAATATTTCTTTTCCCCAATGTCATTATTTTATTTTCTGGACTCTCTATTCATGATATTTTTATAAGCGACACACTACACAACTTTAGGACCAAAATTATGTCAATTGAAGCATTAACTGTTCAAGTAGGAGTACATCGGAGTATAGTATATTCATGAGTATCTTCCCCTTTGATTATGGTAATTTTTTTTTACTTGAGAGATATTTGATCCTTCATTCCTTTGCTGAGAGCTGGAATTCTGATGACTACTTCCTTTTACTACATTGAGATAGCTTGATGTACCTATTTCAAAAGATTCTATAGTTTTTTATGATTCACCATTGTATCCAAGACCTATTTTAATTAGAGGATAGTTTTTTACATTGATGATTTCAACTAAAGTCTCAGATCCTTTATAAACTCTAATATTTAGAGCCTTTGTTTTCTCAAGTTCATTTCATAGACCCACTATTTCAAGTTCTAAACTTTCATTGTGCCTTTCCTTTTCTAGAATTTTTTTCTTCAAAAATTCTTTAGTTATTTTAACTTCTTCGAGACATATTTTTAGCTAATTTGTTTCTTAAATGAGAGTATATTTTTCTTCCAGAGAATCCATAAACACATTATCAGATTCATCTACACAATTTTCTTCAAACTCCATAAGCAATCGATATTCTTAAAGAGATTCAATATCCTCATTATTTTAATAATATACGCTATCTTGGTGTGTATAAAAGCTTTTATTTTTATCAAGCTTCCTCTAACATTCCCTTTTGAGGAATTATTCCCTTTCTTCTGATTTTATTTATCAGGACATTTAGTAGTGTAGTGACCAAATCTTCCACACACAAAACATTTGAAAGTAATCTCACCTCTAAAATTTCGAGATCCTACTTGGAGTTTCTTTACAAAATTCACTTCTTCTTCGTCTGATATGTAACCTGATTTCTTAAGATCCCCCTTTTCATTTCGTTTATAAATAGATTTGAATGCTTCTTCTTTGATATTTTATGGACCCCTTTTTGTCATTTCATAAGCTATTAAGATCCCATGGAGCTATTCAATAGTGAGGTTCCTGAAATCCTGCATTTCTTCAAAGGTAGAGACTTTTGAATTGCATTTTGGGGTTAGATATCTTAGAATTTTCTTAACAACCATCGAATATTTTACTTCATCACCAAGATTTCTCATTGAGTCAATGATCTCATATACACTAAGGAAAAACCTTTTCATCATTATGTATTATGAGACTCTCATATTGAAAAAATGCTTGAAGTTTAACCATATTTACCTTAGTCTCACCTTCATAGCTCTGGATAATGTTGTCACATGTAGATTTTGCGGTATTCATGTGCATTACCTTTACAAATTGTGATTCTACTAAGCTTCCTAAGAGAGTGTTTCCTATGTTTGTGTTGGTATCATATTGTTTATTCCTTGCATAATATGTGGTGATGGAGGATGGATACTGATAGCCTCCTTCAATGATTTACCAAACATCAGCTCCAAGTGACTGCTACTATGCTCTCATTCTGACTTTACAGAAAGCCAAGTTAGTTCCATTAAACAAGGGTGATCAAATAGAAGATAATCGCTCTTTATTTATCATGTTTATGGATCCCCCTTCGCTTGATCAAGCTTTTTCTAAGGGACCTCATTTGATACCATTTGTTAGGAAAAATATTGAGAGGGGGCATGAATCAATATTCTACACACTTCAATTTTTCCATTTCTTATTCTAATTTATATAACCTATTGTTATTAAGGAAATAACTGTATGTACAGAACTATGATTAATCCAACACACGTATATCTAAAAAACTAATTTGAAATTAATTCATAATCTGTTCATCTTTAATCAATGCATCATTACTTCATTATTCATTAATTAAAGAATAATCATGGGCAGTAAGAAGTAGATAGATCATCAACATACTATAGACATAACAACACAAATGAACACCAATGTTTTAGGTGGAAACCCAATGTGGGAGAAAACCATCAATCTCATCAACTTTGTCTTCTTATTTTATTAAAAGGAAAAATTCTTACAATCTTGTACTGGTGGAGACTCTAATCAGTACGTAGGCACCTACCTGCATAAGGCTACAACCTTCTCCCATTTTCCAACACCTACTGGAAGGGAGCTATAACCCCCTTTCTAAAGATTGATATCGTTAGCTCCTTGTGGACAGCTTTTTAGAATGTTCCAAACTCGATCTATCTATCCAACAATCAACAAACCAACCTATAGGCCACTTGGACCCATATCAACCATAAACCCAAAAAACCTGAAGCATTAAATCTGAAATAATGTATCACTGTAAATAAACTGAGATTTTGAAGTATTAAGGCATTGAATGTAGAACCCAACCAGAAACAATAAATATCAAATTGTGTACATGACTAGAATGCATAAAACTCACGTATATACATGATTTCTCTATATAATACCTACGTACATTTCTCATAATATTGAACATTGAAATCATTAATCATTGAGTCTTTCACAGATCATTTCACTAGTTGTAGATCGTAAATTCATTCACATATTTCTAAGCCAATTAGATATCATATACTTTTGTCCCATTAACCTTGAAAAATTCCACCAAGTCACTTCAATTATAAATACATCATCGATAGACAACAACAAGTAAATCGATCATCAACTTTAAACATCAATCATCATATATGTAAACATCTATAGTAGATCAAACCTTGGTTTATGTACACAGACTATATAAGGTACATAAACATATGTACTCACTTACCATCTATAACGCCCACGTACATCTCTGCACATATTGAGATATTGTTTCACAAAATATATGCATGACCCTTCTAAGGTGGATCCATGTATGTACATGACTATGTTCAAACATACATGCATATAGATCTGAAAAACTTTTGTTGCAACAAAAAAAATCACTTTCCGTAACCTTGCTTGTTAATTCTACAAGCTTCTAAATAAATTATGTAGATCATAGCATCACAATTTTGTCAATATTAAACAATTGCAGTAGGTAAATCAACTAAGCATACATGTTAGTCTCTTTCAAAACATTCATATCTGAATGTTCTCCTTGCTTCCTAGTGCACACCTATTTCAAAACAAATGGTTCAAAGAAAACACAAAACATTGACACCTAACACTTTGATCTCCATCTCCTTATATTTCTTTAGCCTTAGCTAATACCTTAGGTCAATCCCTTATTAGTGTTGTTGGTATTCTTTTATTGGATCAAATAATCACTGCCACACTCATTATTATGGGCTAGCACTATGGTGAAAACCCCTAGTATTCAAGTTACCATGGTGTGGATTTTGTACGTGAATTTTCTTAATAGCACCCACATACGTACGTGACCTTTTTGCATAGGATCTGTGTATACTTTCCCAAACTTGATATTCAACATCCATCTAATATGTCGTTTCTTTGTTCATCACTTTTGTAACATATTTTCCAGCGTGCATAATCATCTTGTTATCAAAATGTTGACATATTTATCAATTAGGTTTCTATTAAGGACAACACATTAGCCATAATGCCAACAAATCAAGTGGTTGATACCCAAGGAAAGCATGTGAGACAAATAACTTTTTCATTCTACGAGTTTTAAATAATACTCTGCCAAAGAATTTTGCATGATACAGGTTCCACACCAGTGTAACATTATCTAAACATTGCTTTAATGTGAGTTCTCACACTGTTCTCTCTTTTGTAATGGATTTGTCATGGGATTTATTTTTTCCCTCAAACAACCACATCTCTTCCATTGAATTAGAAATGGAAATTCATACTTGACATTCTTAGAAGTTGGATATATAATGAACTTGGAATCAAAATGAAAATTCATTACTATACTCCATAACTATAAAGATAACTTTAGTAAAAAATTTACAACACTATTTATTACAATAAAAATTAAAACAATAGATGTCAAATTAAACGATCTATAGCACAAGAGAAACAAAAAGGGAAACATGCTAATGATTGTTCATATTTGACCAACCATAAGGTTTAAATTGGGGTAAAATAACTTACCCCACATATTTATATGTTCCACCCGTATTATGCTCCACACAACCACATCCTAAAAATCCCCCAACTTCCCCTCCCATGAATCCCAAAATCCTAACCCCAACAAACATGTGCTCATGTTGAGTATATAGTATATACCCATTTTTTTCTTTCTAATAGTAAAATATTCCACTAACCTTTACAAGTTTACATTAAAAAAATTTAGTTAAACTAATATACATGAACATGAAAATTATTAACATTGGATCTAATCAGTATGCAAAAAGTGAAATTGATTAAATATTAAAGTAATGTTCTAGCCATAAAAGGTTACATTATTAGCAAAATTATGCAACATATATTCCTTCTCACATAAATCGAACAATTGTTCATTTTGCATGGAGGAAACACTTGAATGAGTAGGTGTGAGTCACATATACTCACTATAAAAAAAATACCTTCTAACAGATGTTATAATGGAGGTTTTTAGTGTTATAAAAATCGCTAAAAATTGTCAAGAAAACCTTCGCTAGAAAATTCGTTTGTGGTAGCAGATTTTTTTGGCAAAGCTGATAACAAAACTTCATCACAAACTAAAAAAAATTGGGCAACCAAAGGTTTTAGTGAAATTTTATTTTTAGCAGTGAACTTAATGGAAAATAAAAAATTGGTTTGCTAACATAATAAAAGCATCGATGATGTCAATTTAAATAAAAGAACCACATCATTGAATGGAAATAGCACTAGTACCCAAAACATATATTTCCTAGTGCATATGTCTTAAACAAATACCCACGAAAGTACTTTTAAGGAACCACACCAGGGAAGGAAAAAAAATTGCAAACTTGGTGCCATTATTTAAATTTACAACATTGATGCTTATGTAGTATAAAAATGCACCAATGTGCTACTAATATAAAAGAACCAGTGTTTTAAATTTCAATAATGAACCGAGGATGGAAACAATATTTTGCAGCCCTAGGGCATTGGTTCTACGAAAGCACCAGTGTGTTAAGAATTACAATGCATCAAGGCATTAAATGCAACCAATGTTGGTGATTTAAGAGTATAACAACTCAATCATCATTTGTTTCGGAACTCCCCTATGCTATAATGTTCAGGAAAGGAAATAGGCCATGCAAAATAAGTCTTCCCATGTCGGTAGTTTTACTAGAATAAGACATTGGTGCATACTTCTTTTAAAGATGCACTCGGATTTTGTATTCAATACCATCTTTTATTATTATAAATATACTTGCTAAAAAATTCATATTCAGAGCGGTGTGCATTAATATATGATGTCCCAATATCCATTTTCTCTTTTTCAGAAGCATAGACTTGTGACAATGCAATTATTTATATTTTTAAAATCCATTATTCATCGAAAATTCGACATATATCTTATAAAATATTTATATATATGATGTTTTTTATTAATCTATTATGTCATCATATTTCACATCACTTATTATAATATTTAATCATCCATATATTTAATCAATTGTGTAACATTTCACAACAACATTAGAAAACGTAATAGAATAAGTTCAAATGTCTTTTATTATATATGAATAATAGGATATTGGTCACACACAATAACCCCTTGTCTTTCATTTGGGACACTATGTCCATTACACTAAACAAAATGTCTAATTTTCATAAATAATTATTTCAAAAAGTACAACAGTGTGCATTGATATCAAAATAGATCGTCATTCTTTGCTAGCAATGTTGTCAGTACTACTCGAGATACTTCGATGGCTTGGGTTATTTGGATAGTTTTTTCGTTTATTGCATTGAATTGTTTTCATCTTCTTCTTGTTCCATATGAAAACATAAAAATAAAGTGTAATGAGTGTATTACATTATTGGAAATAATGAAATTGAAATATATAATATAGATTAATGTAAATTGAATGGTAATGTACCATAGCAAGGATTTACTCATGAATTATACACATGGTTTCAAAATTAAGTCTCATGCCTTGTTGTAATAACTCTTCTTTTGAAGTAGTTCCATACTTTGTTTCCTACAATTTTGATACCCCATAATAAATCATAAACTTAATATAAAGGATCTTTTTCTCTATTAATTATAAACTCAGAGAAGTAAAACAACATAGATACTTATAAATTCCACAATTAATTTTTTATATGCCAACGTATAATCACAACAAACATTGAACCAAATCTCAATCAATTATTTGGATGGCTCTTCTTTGTATGTTAACACTTATTTGAAGGAACTCAAGGATGCTTGTTGTAATATTAACAATTACTCATAAAATTTGATATCAACCCATTTCTTCATTGTCATCATGTTTGATGTGTTGATTGTGTTCCATTTTGTTTTCTATTCTACAAGAAAATACTTGAAAATTAATATTTAATGACAAATTATTTCTTTATATGTACCTAATAGAACATTGATATGATTACATACATTTGAAGAACTTTGTTGTTGAGATGGCCCCTCGTGTGATGCAATTATGTCCATTTCTTTGAGCATCTCCTTATACATTTTCTTAGGCATTTCTACTGCCATGTTTTGTATACACCATGTCATTGATCTTTGGGATTTTCATAATATTTCTATAAAAAAGTAATAACTATTTTCTATATTGATATATGAAAATAAATATAACAAAGTTAATATTAATCAACAATGTTTTGTAGTAATATATACATTATAATTCTAGAGAAAAACATTGTGATTAGGAATATTGCTTTTTGAATGAATTTTTTTTTGTTTTGTATGTTTTTGCTTTTGAAAATTTGATAGGTCTCATTGACCATTACTCTGGAAACGTTTTCTGTAGTTTTAATATAACTTGGTTCTTGGAATAATTAGATTATTTTTTGTATAATAAGTGGAAAGTACGTCTATATGTTTGTCCACTATATAGGTCATAGTTCTATAAAAAAAATATCTCTTTTATTAACCTCCATCACCACTCCAGATGAGCTACGGACCAATTCATTGTCACTTACATGTTCTATAATTATTTTTCATAGAACGGCATTATTTTCATTCATTGTTGATTCGTGTAGAACATTAAACATATGTGAATTAATAGCTTATTTGAAAGATGTTACCTAATATTCTAAAGGATATTATTAATGAACATTCAATAGAAAAGAACTCATATTGAATAGTATTTTTTCATTCACCTGATTCATCCTTCTAAAATTTTTCCATCAAGCTTTTACACTCTTCTACAATTGGATCAGAAATAATCTTATTGAGCTTCCTCATTGTGTGGCTCTGCATGACACACACTAACCGATAAATATTAGTTAAACTTACATATAGTTCAAACACATTAATTTTATAAAGAATTTACAAGGAACTTTTCTTTTCTTCTCCTTTGGATGTGTTATCATTGTGTTGATCAGTGGTTTTGCTGCTTGACCACTTCTTAGAATTTTTTTATGAATATTGTTAATAAGTATTCTTCTCAAAGGTGTACGAACAAAAGCACTTTACGTTGTGGATGAAAAAACATCCCTAACAATAAAAAAGGTTGTTAAATAGTGTATATCTGTAGCAAATTATAGAAACAAAACCTGCCAAAGTCGTGATCTACAAAATAGAAATAGTTAAACAACAAAATGGAATAGTAAAAGAAGTGAAAATAACTCCAATAATCCACTCGAAACCAGATATATAAAGAATATATTTTATTAAACAACACCTGTGAATGGAACAAATTATGTAACCATTCCCCCTCAATGGGATGGGTTCTTGGCTATCCTCAATGTCTTCATCTTTTGTAGAGTAGCTCTCCTCTATAATGTGTAAAACCCAACAAACAAAATGTTTGAGCTCAATGAGAACTCAAATGAAAAAGAAGATGATGTGCAACAATGATAATAATCAGAGATACAAGAGTGAGTGCAACAATGAAAATGATAAAAGTGAAGAATGAATGTCAAACCCTTCTATTTATAACAAAATATTAGGTTATTCTTGAATAATGAGAGATAATAAAATATTGTTAAACTTATTCTAGAATTAAACATTTGGAATATTTTATTATATTTGGTTTGGAGGGAAAAAGTATTTAAACTGTTATTTAAAAATAATAAATAAATAACTTATTTATTTATCATCCCAAGGAATATGGTTAAGAAATAATAAACAACTATCAATTATTTAAGTATTCTAGGGGATTTAGTCAACAGAAAAGAATAATAATAATTAGTGATATAATTAATTATTCCTAGAAAAATAAGATTTAATGATTTATAATTTATTTCTCATAACTCCAGTCCAAATGTGACAAGAAATATTAATTAAACAATGGTTTAATTAATTATTACTAGAATATAATTAAATAAATAGTGATTTATTTAATTATTCTTCATGGGTTTAATTATAAATGACTTAAAAAAGGTGGTTTATTAAGTAATTTCTCACAGTGAAAGCAATTTTGCTATGGTAAAATTGGCCCTACATGGTGCACTTCGATCCACCTAGTAAATTATGGCTAAATGATCATTTTTTTGTGATAACAGATATACTACCTGTATCATTCAATATAGAAGCTATTAAATATATATCATAAATAAATGAAATAATGTTTTTCAAACAAGGCTCTTGAAATGAGTGTGCTTATGTGAATAAACACACCGACGCGTTTTAATTTAGTAAATGCATCCGACATCTAATTATTAAGCACCATAGTGAAAATTAATTTTTCAAAAAAACTTAAATTTTAAGAGTGTGATATGTCATGATAAAAAGCACTGTCATCACCAAAAAACGAAAATAAAAGATAATTTTTTTTTTTACTTAATGCTGGTATTTGTGATAGGGGCAATGGTGCGTTATATAAAAATGGGGCACCAGTGTGTTATATAAAAAGGGGGCACCATTGTGTTATACTTAAGTAAATGCACTACGTGTTTAATTATTAAGTGTCAATAATAAAAGAAATAAAGAAAAATTAAACTTGAAATTATGATAGTGTGATATGTAATGGTGAAAGCACCTAGATCATAGATGCCCTTGTGGGTTTTAGACAACATAATGTACTAGTCAATGAATTCATTTTAAAAAAAATGTACATGGCCAATAGGGTTTGGATCCCATTCAACAACTACTCCCCATGCTTTACATGTGAAATTCCTTATATATAGTAATAGACAAACACCTTAAATATAAAATTCCTAAAATGAAAATCCCTAATTGTGAAGTGGTAGATGGAGTTAAACATTAAGGTGAAATTTTGCAGTCACAGAAGAAAGAATAAGCAAGGGTTTAAGGTAAGTATTGAATTTTCATTTTTATTTTCTGAATTTTAATTAAATCTTAATAGGGACATCAGATATTGTAAAAAAAAATATTAGTAATTTCAATAGTAAATTTTTTAGTATGGAGGGCTTTTATATTTCTAGATTTTAAATAAATCTAAAAGAAATTGTATAATCTTTTTTATAAAAAATCAAGAGTAAAAATTAAAATTTTTACTATGCATGCATTTCAGTAAATAACCATACCCTTCAAGTTCTGATCCTCTAAATAGCTGATTTAATGTTCCAAAGTATTTTGTTGGTCCACAGTGCTCCTAGTATGTCTCTCTTGAAAACCTCTCTTTTAATTAAATCTAACAAAAATTGTAAAACAAAAATATTAGTAGTAAAATCAACATTGAAATCTAAAAGAATTATTATGCATAGTTTTAATTAAATGACCATACCTTTCCACTTATGATCCTATGAATAGTTATGTTGTTCCAATATATTTGTTTGCTCCACAGTGTTCCCAATTTGTCTCTCATGCAAATATCTCCCTTGAAATTCGTAAATAACTTCTTACTATTTATTTAAAAGACTTTATGAAATTTAGATTTTGAAAAATATTTACCTCTCTATTTCAATTTGAAAAAAACGAAGTTGTGGTTTTTTTCACTCTTTCCAAATGTCAATGCATTTCATAGGAAAATGCACTGATGTGTTTTCAAGTAACATGCACTAGTGAAAATAACTTATAGGTTTGTAAAAAAAAATTGACTCTATGATATGATAGATTTTTATTTTTTTTATTGTTGAAATCTCCGGAAACCAATGTGGTTATTAATTTTAACGCCTCGATGTGTTATTAGTGAAATGCATCGGTGTGATAGTTTTAGAAGACCACTAATATGATAGTCAAGGAAAATTTTAAGGATGAAAAAATATTTTGAAATTTAAGAACATTGGCGAATCTCAATAGTCCCTAATATGCAAACTATAAAATGTATATTGATATATTTGTAAAATTATTCAAGTTCATAATGGTTTTATATATAGTCTCTATATAATGTTAGCGATTTTTAAGATAAAATAATTTATATCGTAAAATTTGGGTGAATTATTTTTACAAAAGATGGAAATTGACAAATCATTTTGTGGAAAAATCATGGAAAATTAGCCCATTTGCGAATACTAGCCCCTAAAACTTTCCATGCGTAGAATTCCTTTTTTATTTCCAAAATATTGAAGACCGGTGTGATTACTATTTTAGCACCCGAGTGTGGTTATTAATGAAACAAATCGGTATGATTAGTTTTAGAAGAGAACCTATATTATAGAGTTCCTTTTTCATTTTTGAAATCCTAGAAATTAGTGTCATCATTATTTTAACACATTGGTGCACTTTTTAGTGAAATGCATCGGTGTGATTAGTGATAGAAGAGCATCGACAAGATGAAATTTCTTCCTTGTTTTCAAAATCTCAGAAATCAGGGCATTTATTATATTAACAAATCGGTGTTTTTATTAATGAATACATGAGTGTGTTTATGTTTACAAGATCATAGATATGCTTTAAAATTATTTGAATTTTTATTTTCACATAAAATAGCATATTCATCTCAAATTGGTCTTTAGAATGCATCCAGATGACTTAGATGAGTTCACAGAATACATTTTTCGCTTAAAGTTGTCTTATTCTTGGAAAATGGTTTGATAACTATATTTAAATTCATAGTGGGGTTATATGGTTTTCAAAATTAATTTGAGGTATGTACACAAAAAAGTATTGTTGATTTTTGTCAAATGTTGGGAGAAAATATCATAATATTAAATGGCCAATTCTTTAGATTCTAACTCGTTCCATATTTCTCAAATACTTCATGAAGTTCTCCATTTCCATCTGTAGTAAGTTCAAATTTTATTTATCTTTCGATTATCTAATTGATTTTTTTTCCATGCCAATTTGAATAAAAATGTATCCAAATTTGTAGGATCCTTATTCAGAGTCAATTTCATATGCAAAAAATATTCCCCCATTTCAAAAATGTTGGAAGCTCTTATCAAGAGCAGCATACTGCAAGCACCTAGTAGATGAAAATGAATAGTCACTTAACCGTTCCAATTGGAACGAGGCATCTTCTCGCTACAATCTTGGGTCAGTGATGGTAATAATTATTTGGTATATTGTAATTTCAAAAAAACCAATTGTATTTTTTTTACTAATAACATTGATGTACTGATGTTCAATATTTTTTGAAATTATGATTCTCGTCATGATAAGCTACCCAACTACCATCTTCTAGAGCACCCCACTGCAATGTCAAATTGAGAGAAGGTCACATTAAGAGAAAAAGTCAGAGAGGAAGCATACAAAGAATTGTTGAATCAACCACCTATTCAATTCCCACTACGTCTAGATTCACTAATTATGAATGACAACATCAATATTAGTTCTTCATCACAAGTTGGCAATGGAGGCAATGAAATAGAGGTTGGCATGGATGATTAATTATGGGATGTGACTATCATGGAGGCAATGCTGTAATATTCGTTCTAGAATAATGAGCGAGTGGATAATTCTCATATCATTGGTATCGTATTCGAGAGCCTAAAATTTTCAACCACCCCTCTCTTTGGACCTCGCAGCCATTCAAATTCTACCCAATTATAGACAATGATGTTACTATACAACTTGAAATAAAAGTGTGGCATCTTGATTGGATGTTTCTTACCAATATTAAGGTAATTGACCATGAGAAAGTCCCTTATATTTTGAGAAATATTATCACAATCAACATTAAAAATGGTCAATTTTATGAACGTTAAATATTGACATTGTACATTTATATTTCCCACCAATTACAAAGTATCCAAAGATAAGGTTCTTCCTAGTGATAATGTCTTTCTCGATAGCTACGAATATGCAAAGCGATTGTTGAAAATGTTGGGTGTTGAGTACATATGATATCATGCATGTCCAAATGATTGTATTCTATATATAGGAGAATATGCAGACCAAGAGATATGTCCAAAATGTGGGAATTACAAGTACCATAAATAAGAAAAAGGGGTAAATCACATGGTCCTCCTCATAAGATATTGAGGCACATGCCTATAATCCCAAGGATTCAAAGGCTCTTTCATTCCAATGAATTAGCTATATTGCAAAGATGGCATGCCTGGCATAGAAGTGAGTCAGTAAGCACATGAATCCCAATAGATTAAATAGACATGAAGCCTATAGAGGATACATGGCCCAAAAAATTCAAGGATGAAATATGGAGTCTATGATTCAACATAGCCATGGATTATGTCAACCCATATTGCCTCCAAAACATCAACCATTCTGTTTGGCCTCTTGTAGTGATTAATAACAATATTTCGCCATGGTTGTCCATGAATAATGAACATCTTATGTTGGTTCTCATAGCCACTAGTGGAAGAGAAGTGAAGAATATGGGCGTCTACATACAACCATTGTTAAATCCATTGGAATAATTATGGCAAAGGATACGTGTATACAATGTATCAAGGCCCATCACAACCGAGAGGAATTTTATGTTGTACCACATATGTTCTTACACCATACATGATTATCCAGTTTTAGGAGATTTCTCTACTAAATTACATGTTTATTAATTTGTTTACGTACGTAAAAATATTGTTTCACATATTGATTTAATTTTCTATAACTGCTATGATGTTCATGATCACTAGCATGCCCTGTGATCACATTTTAAGAAAACAAGCCATTTACCGATATACACATCAACACAAAAATAAAAATTAAGCACATCAACATGAACGAAAAAAATGCACCATATATATATAAGTCAAATAATTGCATCATGTGAAATATTTGATACAACCATAGTAGTGGCAGCCTCATTTGTAGCAAAAGATGATACAATAGTAGTAGGGCTAGTCTCCTCTATAACAGAAGATGATGTATGGTGAAGTTCCTTGAGAATTGAACTATGAGGTGAAGAAGAAGGTTGTTGGTCTACTCTCTAATCAAGAGAAACATGAGGTAGTGGGTGATCATGAATGGAATGATGAGGAGGTGGAGTACTACCAAAAGGATCACCAACACTCTGATCATGATCCAATGGAGCCATAATAAGTCTTGCATGAAGACTTTGTATCTAAAGTATCACTAGTAGGGTAACCACCTTGATCACAAGAAGGATCATCATGATCTGATGGGGTAGTACTGGATGAAGACTCATGTGTATCTGTTGCATGCCTATGATTCCTAATCACTTCTAGTAGGCTTATATATCTGATGATGTGATGCATTAGACTCATCATATCTCTTGGACAATCCCTCAATATCTCCACGAGTTTAACATTTTCCCTAGTGTCTTAAATTGTTTCCACAGGGGCTTCACTAAAAGACCAATATTATTTCGTGTGTATTCATATTGGGGCATTGAAAATGAAAAAAATACAAAATGATATATTGGGGTTATAATAGGGGCCTAAATGATTTTAACATAAATATATAATATTTATATATTTGAAGGTATTTTTTATATTATTTTTTTGCCAAGCGAACACAAAAAACACGATTTCATTAGGAGGATGTCGAGAACAATAGCCTGTATGTCACCAACAACAGGAAAGGGTGGGAACAACACAACATGCACATCACTAGTAGAAGTTTCATTCGATGAACCCTAACCCTTTCATTTGGATCTTACTGAGAAAATTTGATGTAGTCCCTTTCGATTTGGCAATCGATGAACCCTTACCAGTTGGAGTTTGCCGAGATAACTAATTTTCTTGCAATAGGATCAGCTATTCCAGCAGATTCATTTCCATCTATATCCAGAAGTGACTTAATATGCCCATGATCTCAACTTTATGGAGAGAAAGAGAAATTTGGGGTAAAACATCTGATTGGTTGATTGGAGAGAACGGATTCAATTAGGTACATCTCCTCTTAATCTAGAATGTGAGATCTCCCTGCCTTTTCAAGATCTCCACATGAGAAAGGTTAATTTTTTTACTTTGTTGTAGAACCCATCTGGTGGATGCTTTCCTACACATTGGTTTATGAAGGTTGGTCAATTATTATACTTTCTTTTTGCTTCTATCATTATTTTATGAGAGGCCTTTCCAATCAAAGAAATCACATTAAGATCTCACCAATTGTAATGGGTTTTTGTACATACTATTTTGTGGGCACGATAAGAAATCGTTATTGATTTGAACATTTTGTTGTTTAGGAAGTGAAGAATTCATCCAAGTGGAGTTCTTTCAATATTTGTTATCTCTATGGATGGTTATCTCATGTGCTTGAAGGAAGGATCTTGCATTCACCTTTCAGTCACTGAAGAATTTACAATCAACTAGGTGGTATTTTTCTGTTTATTTCCCTTGTATGGTTGAGTACATCCATAGGTGACAAAATAGAAATATTGCTATATATAAATTATATTTATATGCATATCATGCATAATATCTTTTCAAGTTTCTTTTGATGCTTCCTAATTGCAACATGATAGAAATTTTGATCTCATTTCCATGTGCCCAACCAATATTTCTTCTTATTGCTTTGAGATTTTTAGAAGTCTCATCTCATATATCTTTCTGGAGGCTACAAAATGGTGTTTTATTTTGAGAGATTGTACAGAAGTTGGAAATGTATTTTGTTATTTTTGTAAAAGACATGCAATTGAAATGATTTCTTTTTGTTGTTTGTAGCACTACCTGTTGCATTTCAATGATAGTTAAGTTAATTTATTTGCAAAACCTCATCAACACGTATTAAATTTCTTATGGTGCATGTGAGGAAAAACGAGCATATGTATTCTCTTTTTCACTCATATTAGATATGTTAGTCTAAATTTGTTCCAATCAACATCCAAGATACACAAAATAACGAGTCTTGATCATTGTCTATGGCATTTAGTATTATCTTGAGAAGGAGATGTAAAATAATCCTACAGGTCGAAGTTAATGAGATTTTTGAAGTACCTTTATAGGAAAATTACTAAGAGAAACAATTATTTGTTCACAAATAGATCTATAGCACTAAAAATAAAAAATGACTTCATAAATTAGATTTTCAGAAAAGTTGGATATGAACATAGTTTGCATAGTCTCATATTTAAAATTATTTTCATGCACATAACATATGTTAGTATTTAGAGGTAAACCCTAGCCTATCCAAGGACACGTTGTCGGGATCATACCATGGAGACCATATTCACACACCTAACAAGCTTTTCAGCAAGAGAGAGAGAAGATATACCCAGTTCCAGGCAACTTTAATGCACAAAGACACCCTTATATGGGTCTACAATGGCTAATACTCGCTGGTTATTTTGATATGAATGGCTCAACACATAGTTCTTAGTACCAGCAACCTTAATTATATTGGTATCAATCTACAAGAACACGAGAAAAAACCCTTAATAGGCCTAATGGAACATAAAGCTTTATGCCAGGTATCTGTTTGTGAGAAATTGGTAAGTTTGTTTTGGGCCCCACTCGGCACTTAAAAATAATCTATCCACTTTTTTCAAACAAATTAGCAGCGGGTAGAACCACCATTTACCATTTGAGTGCATTCAATGTTGCATATTTATATCATGATATAAGGACACATTTAGGTTTCTACTTATTTGGCCCTTATTTTCCAACCTTTGTTTATCTCTATTCTTACCATAATCAAATCAGGACTAAAGTTTTCATTAATCAAGATTTGTAGAACTAAAATAAATAGGACATGAGTAAATATACATTTAAAATTGGAACAAAATCCCACCATATCGACCATTCCACTTGAATAATCACATAGATAACAACCACAATCTTGAGAGTTCCCACAAGGCATGATACGAGTGATGTGAGTCCCAGATTGAGGAAATATGTTTTCAATTAAATTAAACTTAGAGACTCGCACCTTAAATCTAGCTTGAATTGTTCTTTGGTGCACAAGGCTCCCAAAACATCTTTTGTCTCACCAATGTTATTCATGTAGGGGTTTATACACAACAAGCAAACACCACCTCGATGCATATGGTAGGGGTAGAGTAATAGTAATGTGGAACAAAATCCCACCAAAGGGAATTCCACTTTAGTGATAGCTTGTAATTTTGTAATAGATCGCATATAGAAGAGCAACAAGAAAAAGAGGATCCACAAGGCATGGAACCATTGTCAATAGCATTGTCAGTAGTATTGTGAGGGAGGATGCTATGATATCAACTTGGGAACTTGCACCCCAAATCCAACTTTTGCATCATAAGCCTCCTTTGTATTACACTAGTTATACATGTGGGATTTTTCAAACACACATGGTAAGAATAAAGCTAGTGTTAATGTCGAATAAATCTTACCACAAGGATATATCAATTTAGTATTAGTTTGTAATACATCACATGGATAACAACCACAAGAAAAAGAGGGTTTACAAGGAACACCACTGATACCACTAGGTATGTTTGTGCTGGAGGGAGAGGATGTTATTAGATGGCCTTGACATTCCTTCCGATTGATGAAACATGGTGGAACTTCTCTCAATTGTTTTAGACCAAGAAGGTAGAGGGGGAAAGAGAATGGAGGGAATTTCCACTCTAGAACTAGGTTTTGGATCACCAAATATTTTGGTGATGTTAATGCCTTATAAGACAGAAACAAAATGGTAGTAGTTTTAAGTTTTAATGAAATTTTATATTCTCTTTGCATTTTTTCATGAACTTAGAGGTTTGAATCTAGGTCAAAATGTACAGGAAATTATATAGAAGGTTTGGAATATTATAGAAAGGGATAGTAAAAACATTTATATGAAATGGAAATTGAATCATATAAAATATTCAGATATATAATAAAGGGCTAAAGCACATGCACTTTTTTCAAATCACTATCTTCAACAACATAAATTATTTAGAAAGCAAAGAAACTGAAGTGACTAACAATATACATGCAAAAAGGTTTGTTATCCAAATTTATTCAATTGTCAAGTTGGGGAATGTTTTATTTGGAATAGAATTTGGATATCATGTAATGATTATAAACTAGAACTGGATAAATAACTAAAAGATTTTATTACACTAAGAGTAGTACAGTGCTTTTCAGATCATGTACGTAGGTAATTTTTACATTTCCTTAGAGAAAAATATATTAGAGATATTACCATCTACATGGGTAATGGCTACATGGTGACTTAAAAGAATTAGTAAAAAATAGTAGGAATAAATAATAGTAATATGTCTTATATATAAAATAGATTGATATGCACACTTAATAGAAAACTCGTTATATATAGAAAGAAAAGGAGAGGTCCAGATTATAAAAAAATTACTGTAAATATGATACATAAATTTATATAGTGCTAACTTTCTCTTCATCTTAAACTTATATCCATTTTAAATGATTAAAGCATTTACGCCTCGATACTTGAACTCTCTCAGTGATTGTATTACATGGACTTAATATGGATATATGCTAGTAATAAGAATAGAGGCCCTAACATGATTTTATGTATTAAATTCACAAATTCCATAAGTAGCTCTAACCAACATTAGAATATTGTGGAAGGAAGTTGTGAGTAGCTGATTATATTGCTAATTTTTTTGTCAGGCCTCGCCTACTATCTGCTTGTGTTGTGGACATTTTATTTTATGTTATGCATTTTTCCATAATTTTGGAATTTGAGTTTAACACGGTGGAAGTTTGGACTTATTTTATTATGTTAAAAGATTATAAATTCCTTGTTATAATTTAGGAAACTACGAAAATGCAAAATTTTGCATAAATTCGTTCTTTCAAAGGTTAAGAATTATATGTAAATAGTTGCACCTACTATCTACTTGTCTTGTTAACATTTTATGTTATCTATTTTTTTATAATCTTGGAATTTTAGTTTGACAATGTGGAAGTTTTGACTTATTTGTTTATGTCAAAATGTTGGAAAGTCCTTGTCATAGTGATAGGCAGTGATGAAAATGCAAAATTTTGAATAAATTTGTTTTTTTAAAGGTAAGAAATTATACGTAAATAGTTGCACCTATTATTATATTCTTGCATCCAAAATTGCACAATGAGCAAATTATATTTCTTCTCAATCTTTTGTAGGGGTAAAGTTGCTTGATATTATTGCATCTTTATGTTGTTACTCTTGCTCATTTATTATTTCATCTTTATGTTGTTTCTCCTCAATCTTATTGTTTTAGGAAACTAGCTCATTAAAAGATAGAAAAGATACATCAACGCCTTAGAATTCAGCCTCTTCGAGGGGGCAACCTCCTTTACATTACAGAAATGAACAATTATTCGATGATACAAATGACTAAACCTCCCTTCTATATATATGAGTCTAAGGGGTCACAATATAATCAAGCCAACATAACAGTAACAACATAAGAGCACAAAAATAAAAATAGCGGGTTTCTATGGGGCATAATAATAACAATATGGGGACAATAGGGACACAATAATAACAATAAGGGATACAATCACAATAGTAATGGGGGAATCACTAGTATTATAGGGGCCTAACATGCCCCTCTCGTTCTGAAAAACATTGTCCTCAACCCTTGAGTAGTTCTGGATGCTTCTATATAAAATTCCCATCCTCCCATATGGAATATTCAGCAGATAAGTTCTTCCACTTGATGAGATACTCTGAAATTGATTGATTTCGTAGCTATCGAGTTCTTGTTTCTATGACTGATTCCAGTTCTAATATGATTTTTCCTTCCTCATTAATTTCTGATAATATTGTTTGAACTAGGAGTTTGTCACCTATAACCTTCTTTAAACATGAAACATGGAAAACTGGGTGCACGCGGGAAGTTGTAGGAAACTCCAATTTGTATGCCATAGTACCAATCTTTTGCAATGCCTTGTATGGACCATAATACTTTGGTGATAATTTATTATTCTTCTTAGATTGCTTGAGGAATATTTGTTTATATCGTTGTAGTCGTAGGAATACCCAGTCAGCTAGATCAAAACTTATTTCGCTGCGACCTTGATCTGCCTCTTGTTTAATTCTATTCTACACCAACGTAAGGTTATCCTTTAGGAGTTAGAGAACTTGTTGTTGATGCTCGATGTGATGTTCCACTGCTTGAACCTTAGAATTTTCTCTTAAATATGATGTGAGGCATGGTGGATGATATCCATAAAGTTCCATAAATGGAGTCATTTTTGCTGCAGTATGGAAGGAAGCGTTATACCACCATTCAGCTAGAGGCAACAATTTGACGCATTGTGTCTATTTATTAGATACAAAGCAACGAAGATATCCTTCCAAAAATTTGTTGACTACCTCAGTTCACCCATCTGATTGAGGATGATAAGACGAGCTATGAGCCAACTAAGTACCAAGACAAGAAAATAATTCTATCCAAAAATTTCCAGTGAAAATGGGATCTCTGTGGCTTACAATAATCTTTGGGTTTCCATGTAGCTTTTGAATTGTTTCCATAAATGCAGTAGAAGTTGTACTAACTTTAAATGGATGTGATAATGCACAAAAGAGTGCATACTTGCTAAGTTTGTCAACTACCACCATGATGACACTTTCCTTCGGACTTGGGTAAACCTCTGATAAAATCCATTGAAACTCCTCCCAACGTTGGCTTGGAATGGATCAAGGTTGTAATAGACCTGGAGTTTTAATTGTTTCAACTTTATTTTTTTGGCAAACCAAACATTCTACCACAAACTTTTGAATATCTGATTTAAGGACATCCCTAAAAAATTCCTTATTAACCCTGTGGTAAGTTTTTAAAAATCCTGAGTGCCCTCCTAAGGGAGAAGTGTGCAATTCCATAATAATATTTTGTTTGAGTTAGGAATTCTTACATAGGTATAAACGATCTTTGTACCATAACGAATCATTTTTCCAACTAAATGTATCAGATGTACTAGGATCTTGTTGTAACTTTTGGATAAACAACTAATTTTACAATCCCAGGAAAAAAATCAAATACAATTATTATAAAAAAAAAAAATTGAAAAAAGAAATTAACAAAAATTTCAAACAACCGTCTGCTATATCCAAGAAATAGAAAATACCCCATAAAAGAACATCCTTGGAGAGAGTAAAACAATAATTCATAACTAAATTAATTGGTACCTACGATGTATATTATAGTTTTAGTATAGAGGTTGAAATGCTTTAAGAAAACAAGAACTACTGATTTCGTAGCAAATTACTTTGTAAAAAGCTTCCCATATAAGGAAATAAGTTTACCAAAAGTAATGGTAACAATTGGTCAATTTTAAAAAGAACTATTGATTTTAAACACTAACTTATTTTGTAAAACATGTCCAATATACTGATAGTGTGTCAAAGAATTTTTTACTGGCAATAGATTGGAAATCTTTATTAATAAACAACTATTCTCTATGATACATGTTTATGTCCATCCCAACAATTTGCTACATAACTTTTTCTAATTATGAATAGAGTTACAAAACTAACTGACATTAATTTACAAATTTTACTAATAATTACATTTTGTTATCATATTTCAACATTGCAGATAAAATAAGGCTAACTTCTACCATAAAAGAGATAAAGAGCTAGCTACCACAGATGTATCAAGTCCCACAAGCAATGAAGAGAAAAAATAAAAAAGTATGAAATGTGTGAACCATTGTAAATGTTTCAAAAAATAGAAAGTGGATCCAATAAATGTTCTAGATCAAAATTGATAATCGAGTAAGCAAAAAGCGATTAAGTGAGCAATTTAAATACAAAGTAAAAACTCTTGGATGAAGCTAATAACATGATAAAAAATTGATAGAAAACATAGAGTTAACACATCAGAATACTTTATTAATTTAGGCCTAAGCCTGCACACTTGCTTATTGCAAATACATCACATTATATAATGGTGGGATCACTAGAATTGAGCAACATAACAACATGGAAGTTACACACTCTGACTCAACTATAACTCAGTCACATTGGAAAAAAGTTACTTCTAGAACAATGCTTTGTAAATCACATAAATGACAACTCAACAAACCTATCATATTACTAGACACTTCCATTTCTACATTATTCTAACATCCCCCCTTAATGGAGAAATGGATTTGCTATAGCATAACAATGCCTACTAGTCCAAGTCTGAGGTAGGCTTACAAATATGACTCAAATATTTCATCTTGACTTTCTTTGCTTCAACATGTTGATGAAATTTTTTCTTCAACTTCCAACTCCAAACTCTGACACTTTCAACCTATTTAGTCTTCTTCCTGCTCCAAATCATGAACTCTGAATATTGCTTCTTATTGCAACTAGAATAATCCAAGTCCATTTCAACATTGTTTTCAAGGAGTACATTTTCATCATTAATAGTTTCCTATTTACTTGATTGTTGCCTCATTAGTTCATAATAATATATTATTTCCTTTCGGCTCCAATACATTAAAATTTCATTAACATATCCACCACTGTTTCCATTTCCATATCATCTAAATCATTCATTGATTTACCATTTTTCTCATTTTCAAGAGCCTTCACCTTTAAACATGTAACTTCAGCTACAGCTTTTAGAACTTCATCAATTTGTTAAAAGGAATTTTGAATACATTATTCAAACTTGTTTGTTCCTCTAACTGCTACTACAATTTCCAATTCATGTTCTTCCACTTGATCATCAAAAGAAAAAACATTTTATTTACTAATTTATTTTTAGAGATCACCTCAAATTCATTTTCATAACACAAATATCCATCATCAAATTTTGCTGCAAATTCCTCTTTCCACAATTCATGAGTTGCTGCTCAGTCATCGATAATTTTTTCCTCTGCAATCTTTGCACCTAGTTGTAGATCTGCTACTAAATTTTGACCTTCAGCTTCATCCATTTTCTCGCTATACTTTGTTTCAAGAATGTCTGAGAATATTTTTACATTGTTTACTTCACTATATTCATGAAATATACTACACAATATTTATTATCCTGTGTTGATATAATAAG
The DNA here is from genome assembly GCA_000404065.3 of Pinus taeda. Taxonomy (NCBI): domain Eukaryota; kingdom Viridiplantae; phylum Streptophyta; class Pinopsida; order Pinales; family Pinaceae; genus Pinus; species Pinus taeda. The sequence continues at coordinate 84,516 of APFE030756502.1, forward strand.
AACTAATGCTACTGCACCACTACTTATAACTTGAGAATTTATAGATGTTTGTTGAACAAATTCCTAGAAATCCACTAGAGTCCCTCCATTTTTATTTCAAAAAGTTTACAATTTTTCCGTGAGAAAGATGGAAAAATTGAAATTAATCGCTTCAATATTGCACCGATTTCTTGATATTCTTCAGGCTTATTCATGTCCGCATTAATCATTGGTTCCATAGCTCGAAACATTCCATATTCTTCTACAGATTATTTTGCCTCAAGTGCTTCAGTTCTTTAGAAACTTTTTAATTCTCTTTTGTCCACCCATAACTGATATGCATGCTCCTTTTTTTCTTTTACAATTTCTTTGCCACAATTACCAAAATTAACTATATGTAGCCAAATCCCAATTTCTTTGCCACAATTACCAAAATTAACTATATGTAGCCAAATCCACCAGATCTACACCTAAATTCACCAGATCTACATCCAACCACATCTACATCCAAATTCACCAGATCCAAAAGCAAATGCACAAGATCTAAAAAAGAAAAGCCTCTATCTTGCTTCAAATAAGAAAAACAAATCCAAAAAAATACTCCTTATTTCTCCTTTTCACCCAACACAATTTACCCTCTCAAAAGAACTTTCAAATAAATTATTTCACCCAAACAAAAAAAGACCCAACACCTTTTTAACTCTTTTTAGCAAAAATAACTATATAAAATAATTTTCAGCAATAAATAAAAACAAAAAGTTTCACCATTAAAAAAAAATAGATAAATAAAATAAAATAAATAAAAATAAAAAAAATAAAAAATAAAAAATAAAAATAAGTAAAAAAATAAAAAATAAAATAAAAATAAAAATAAAAAATAAAAAATTCTCCAAAATTTTAACTTTTTATGCCGTGATACAATATCCTCAATTTTCTGTAAAAAAATAAAATAAATTAAAATAATTAAATACGTGATAATAATTCAGGTTTTTGACACGACTCCTTATTACTCCAATTTAATCCTCCATGAGAAATTAACCTCAAACTTATCACTTGGCTTGATTTAAAAAATCAAATCATACCTTTCAAGTTAGGCAACACCTTTGCACAAACAATGGTGAATCAAATATTCACTTTTCAGTTAATTGTAATACACACCCTCCAGCACGACAAATTACACACATGACTCCAGCCAATAGTATCCCCACAATTATGATGGTTGTGGCTGTTATATACTTCCAAGGGCTTCTCATTTATGGAGCCTGTAATTACATACAGGCACAATGACTACAGGCAACATTGTTCAACAATATTCCTCAATCAAATAACATTAAAAAAAAAAAATTGTTCTAATAAGTAATTTTGCAACTAATAAATTGTAGTATGAAGAATGCACTTCATAGATTTTATATTTGACTTGATTTCACAATTATGGACATAAAATTACAATTACATGTTTTTAAAGTAAATAACCATCTTGATTACAATTGCAAATTCCTCCCCACCGTGTAATAGAGGATGGTTATGAATAGTTAGAAGAGAAATATATGGGGGAGTAGTGGCACCTTCATCCTAGAGGGGAAATGAGGTACAAACATTTGCACTTCAGACGACCATCAAAAGGGTGATCAAAGCAACTCATGAGTTATTGTGATATTGTAGGGTGATTATGTTGACTAATAAATTACAGTATGAACAATGGACTTCTTAGATTCTATGTTTCGCTTGATTTCACATTTATGGTTTGATTTCACATTTATGGGCATAAAACTACAATTGCATGTTTCTAAAGATAACACCTATCATGATTAGAATTGGAAATTCATCCCCACTACAGATGAACATCAAGTACAATTTAGGATGGCTATGAAATATCAAAATAGAAATATATGCAGAAGTAGTGGCACCCTCCCCTGCCAAGGAATGAGGCGCAAACGCATGCACTTCACATAACCAACGAAAGGGTGATCAAAGCATCTCATGAGGTGCAAACGCATGCACTTCACATAACCATCGAAATGGTGATCAAAGCATCTCAAGAGATGGCATGATTTTGTATGATGATGATGCTTCACTCCATAGAGAACTATTATGCATGAGGGAGATCTCATGGAAGAGCACTTGTGATGGAAACTGGTCACATCACTTCCGAAATTGGATTATAGGGATAGGGAAAACATGAAACTATTGGACTTTTTTTTAGAAAATCATGTTACTACACACACATGGTTCACTTGGATTTTGTTGATAAATATGCTTTTAAACTTTAATTCTTTTGATTTTGACATGTTGTTTCTTAATAATATTTGTAAATCCAAGGTCACAATTATTAAATGGTGTAGGAACTTATTAGACTTAGCTTGAGGACTTTTTCCTTCTGAGTGTCCTTTGATATTCCTCACACAAGTATACCTTCAGCTCCCATTGATTCATTCTCTACCCTTCATCTTGATTTTGGATTACCCTTTTCAAATGGCTCTATGATTGTCACTAATATTTCTATCATCTAGCTTATGTTAGTTTGGTTATCTTTTTCTATAAAATTTGGTTTGTTGGAACCAAACTAAATTTTGGTAACAAGGTCTTGGTTTCCTTCCTCCTACCTTCAATGCTAATATGAAATATCAAAGGGACTGAATCTAAACTAGAACTACTCTCAAGATCCTCTTAACTATCTTGATATTGCATTTGCTAGAGGTAATTTTCAGTCACATTGTTTCTTTTACTTCAGTCTATCTTGTGTTCTCTGTTGGAACAACTCGTCTTAATTTAAGGGCATCATTGGGGTCAAGACAAAGGGATTCTCCACAATTTTCTTCTTTCAGAACCTCTTCATTCCTTTCTCATTTTTGTTGTAAAACCATCTTGTCCTTGTGTGAAAGCTTGTGTTGGCTAAAGCTAAGCTCAGTGAAGGGTAGTATCTATGTTAGGGGAAATTAATTATTTCTGGGTTCAAATGCTCATTCATACCCTATGGAAAATTTAATTAAGTCCTCCCATTGGCAAAGGTAGTTTGTACTACTCCCTTACTCCATTTGTTTGGTGCTATTCTCTTTGTTGGAGGAAAAGTATGCCTCTAGGAAGGGGATATTGTAGAAGACCTCGCAGCAATGTGAGTCCATCTACCTCACTAATCTAGAGAGAAAAACATAACTTAGATTGAGTTTGTTAGAGTAATACCCCTCCAATAATTCAATTGGAAATTGGGGGATATTGTAGAAGACGTCGCAGCAATGTGAGTCCATCTACCTCACTAATCTAGAGAGAAAAACATAACTTAGATTGAGTTTGTTACAGTAATACCCCTCCAATAATTCAATTGGAAATTGAGAATACTAAGAGGGAAATGAGAATCTAACATTGGTTATAGAAAACAAAGAATTCTTAGAGCACGTTAGTAACTGCATTCTTAATACAAGAAGTGTGAGAAACAGGCGTACCAAATACTAGTGGATGTTTGTTTGCAACTGAAGATTATAATGGACAAGGTTTTTGTGGAAAGATCAGAAGAACCAAAAAAATTTACTATTCTTGGATGAGGTATATAAGGAAATCGAAAATTTGGATACCAACATAACAACAATGATAAGAAAACTTTCCAATATTGAATTTATACACTCATAATAGAACACAGGACCACCTGTCATAATCCATGTGGCCTCCCCTAGTGAATAGAATATCTATTATGGCAATTGTTTTTATGTTGGCTTGTAATATTTTGAAGATAAATTACTATATAAAAGGCCCTTAATCCTGGAAAATAGGTCCTAGTATGTTTAGTAGACAGTATCTAATAGGTGTTTTTATTAGGTTCAGAGCCTTTATGCAGAAAAAATCAATAATGTTATGTTATTGGTTTTGTTTTACTTACCACAAGCTCTTAAACATGGAAAGACCATATTATGTTATTCTCTTTTATATGATATAATGCAAATTACTAGCCTAACATAAATAATAGAAAAACAATTACAAAATCCTAACTAAAGAAGGAAATTTTGTGTTTGGCGTAATTAAAGATTGGAAATGTCCATTATGAGAAGGAAATTTTGTGTTTTGCCTAATTAAAGATTGGAAATGTCCATTATGAAAAGGGTCAACGCCTTAAGTATTAAAAAAAAAAATACATAAACTAAATAATTAGTTAACCAATCATCATTGCACATGCCTGGTCGAGCATGGAAAATATCTATTGTTCCTAATCAAAGATGGCATAACTCTACAGTTAAAGGGGTAAATTGTCATAGATTCGAGGTATCGTAGGAAATAAAAAACTGGACAGCAAGCGGTACGAATGATATATGAATGGTTATTGTTTTGGTAATGGTTGTCATAGCTTTAAGTATGTTTGATGTTATTACCATTCATGTACACCGAATAGAACATGTCAGAAACTAAACAATTAGGTTATTTCAATTACAATTGCACATGTTTGATCAAGGATGGAAAATCTCCCTTTTATCTTATCAAAGATGACATAACGGTTAGTTTTCAAAAAACTAATATATTGAAGGAAACCAGAAGCTAAACAACTACCAGAAGCTAAACAACTAGTTGATCCAATTGATATGTAAATGGAAATTGTTGTGATAACTTTAATTAAGTTTAAGGTTTTCATCTTCCTTTTGCACTAGATACCCTGTCTTTGTACCAATAACTAGTCTTATTTTTTAGGTCTACTACAATTAGAATATCAATTATCGACATTTCTAGTACTACAGTAATCTTTAGACTACGCAAACTAATTTCCTTCAGGAACAAAGTCACACGAAGCATTATATTAACATCCAAAAATGGTCATTACACTCCAATCTCGCAAATTAAATCCAACTATAAAACAGGCCTTAAGCACCTCGAAACCGGAGATGCAGAAAGGAAAATGGTCAGATGCAAGACAATGATAAGAACCAATTAATTCTCCAGCAGCCTATCCCTAAGAATATGAAGCACGAGTCTAAAGTGCTTGTGCCGCGAAAATAGTATGTGCCACTACAATTGGTCGCAGAAGGTCTCATGGGTTTTTGGCTAATAGTGCCCATGTTGTTCCTAACTGACATGGAAGTCATAAACTAGTTATAAAGAGGTTGATTATGGTTGTAATAATTCCTACCACACCCCCATTCAAATAATTGTTGTAAACCTCCCTGAATGTTTCCCAACACCGCTCTGTCATTGGCAATAGGGAGAATTCCCGGTATCATCAAGAGCATACCAGGTAAAATGCCTAGTTGCATCATCATCTTATTGGGGAAACTCATGTGCGAAACCTCATTGTCCTACCTCCAGTTGGAATCCCCGTTGCCACTAAAGAAAGCGAGAAATAGGCTTCCAGAAATCGGTTGACCGCTACATTTTACAGTGATAATGTAGTCGATGTGCTTGGAAACTAGGTATGTGACTGTGTATGTGCCATCGTCATGGTCATTATGTGACTGTGTATGTGCCATCGTCATGGTCATTGACAAGGACTTTTTGTTCTTGTTCTTCTCCCCTTATGGCCGCCTTGATTCAAATCTTGATCTCAACACCACCGTGAGGAAGGCACCACCCATTGGAATCCATGGCCATCTCGCTTTATGGCCGCCTCAATTCAAAACTTGATCTCGACCCCACCGTGAGGAAGGCACCACCCATTAGAATCCATGGTCATCTCCCTTTATGGCCGCCTCGATTCAAACTTTGATCTGGAGCCCACCGTGAGGAAGGCACTACCCATTGGAATCCATGGTGATGACCAAAAATGAAGTTGTGGAGACCACAATTAATCTGCCTCCAATTGTCATGAGGGAAATGGTGCATTATGTCAGGTCGCCAATCCTAGGGGTTTATATTCTTTAGCATCTTCCTCCTGCTATTGTTGAGCATTGTTACCCACAAAATTAAATGTGGTCTCTAAGGAAACTTTGATTGTGCCCACTTTCTCTTCCTTTTTAAGACCGACATCCTTCAACTCCTCTGCTGGTTCATACAAACTTGTTGACCTTCGCTCCTTCCCATGTCTATCTTAAGACTCTAATTTTGTATATTTTTCAACCAATTTTAATATAAAAATGAAAAACAAAAATGAAAAGTGGCATACATAACCCCAAATGAATTTAATTAAATGTTTGAAATAAAATATTAATTTCATCTTAATTAATTATCGTAAACAACCCCTCTTGTAATGTAAAATCTCTTAAATACCTTAATACTTTAATATAATACATTTTGAGTGAATTTATTGATTAATAACATAACACAATTTGAGTGACTTTGTTGATAAATAACAAAATCACTCTATAAAAGATCATAAATGCAAATAGCTTATAATGCCTATAAAAGATTATGGGTTGAAAGAGCATATCCTTAGCTTTAGGAAATTGTAAATTCAAATCTAAAACAATGAAATATGTATATACTTTTCTTAGTTTAAATAAAAAGTTGGTGAAAAGCCCACAACTTTTAGGTTTTGTGGCCATTAAATTCAATAATATATGTATATTTTTTTATACACGTGTGTCTTTTAATGTATTTTGACCAACCCATTTTTATGGTTATTTGAGCAGGCTTATGTCCTCTCCAACCTTCAAAACCTAGAGGAGACAGGCTGGGAGTGCTAATCGTAGCAAGCAAATAACTTCAACCGAAGCAACGTACCATCGTAGCAGTGACAAACAACTCTGCATAGGTTACAGGCCCTATCTACCTTACTATAGATCTGAATTTGATGGATTACGAACTCTACATACAATGCAATGCAATAAAATTCAACCAAATTCTCACATTGACCATCACCGGCAGATTGATGTGGGTAAAGTTTGATACGATCGATCAGTAAACTAGCGATTATATATATTCTCAAGCAGGTTAAAATGTATTGTGTCTTCCGCCAATCTCTTCTGTAACTGTCTCGACCGATAGTTTAATTGCAAATTCTGCAATCTTCTTTGGTTGCAAATTCAGTCACATATAGCACAAGAATCTAACAGCCTTGTCGGATAAAACCAGAAATGCACTAGAGAATGCATTGTCTCGAAATTTACTTCACTGTATTGTTTTTCTGTAGGTGGAGGAACCATCTGCCCAGCACCTGAAAATGGTATTCTACTAATGGATATTGAAAGAAGCATTACCGTCTATCCTAGAACATTGTTAGATGTGACTCAAAATTCAAAATCAGAATGGAAGGTATAACAGAGGCTAGTTTTCCACTATTTGGCACACAAATTTGTGAGCACTTTGTTGTCAATATAAACGCTTTGCAGCGTAATTAAAGGATGAACATTGATACTTTGATAGGTCCCTTTTCAAGTGCTTTCACATGGTCATATCTTTGAATAATAATGACCCTTCACTGCGTGATCTATGTTAATGGAACTTAAAAATGTGGGACTAGTGATATTATTACTATCAAGGTACAGCTAGCCATCTCTTCCATGTTATCAGATTGAAAGCTGCAGATATGTATGCATTTCATGATTTAAATAATTTATAACAGTAAGCTATCTTACCGATATGAATGAGTGCACATATTGTCTTGACACCGACCGAAAATAAAATGATATCGTGCACATAATAATCACATTATTTAGTATCACGGACTTTAGAATGAGTGCACAAATTATCTTGACACCGACCGAAAATAAAAAGATATCGTGAACATAATAATCACATTATTTAGTATCACGGACTTAACGTCATCATGATCTTATTGCGGAAATTCAGGCTCAAATGCACAATCTGTGATTAAAGTGTTAACCACAATCTTGGTGTCACCATGATTGGTCATAATCCGTCCGGGAATTCGATTGATAAGTGGACATTGCAGCATGGCTGATGCTTTACCAAATGGGGTAGTCATCGATATAATGTGAATGCAAATCTTTTCTTATATCGCATACTACTGAATATGAACGAAAAGGGGATAACACATGTAAAGTTGCGTAAAGGGTCCTGACAATTTATCATGCGCCGGTATTGCTGTCTATGACAACATCTCAGTCTAGGGATTGCTGTCTAGAGTCAATGTCATGCATAAAGAATATATATGAGTCAATAGAATGGTCTAGTAGACCTCCAAGACAAGCACAAGGTATTTCTTCCTCATGTCGGCTGCAAGATGAAGTGAAGAAATCATGTCAGTTTCACATTATGAAGACATACCTATTCATACACTCATGTCATCTTATTTATAGAGGGAAACCACTATATATATGGGTGAAGGCTCTTTGCATTTCTGCAGTCAACAGTTTGGCTATATTTCTAAAATTTCGGGTGAAAAGACAGTGAACAATTCAGATCTCTCTATTCTGATGGCCTAGTATAGAAGACAAGTTCGGATCACACTCTTAAATTCAGGTAATCAATTTCATTAACAAGTTGGGAAGTTATAGGGACAAGTTTAGGAAAGAAGATCGGATAAGTATGCACATAATCTCAGTATAATAGCACAAGTTTACAGTGCAGATTGGAGCCGAGAATGTTAGATGAAATTCTGGTGATACTATACTGATGTCTCCTCATTGTCTCAGTGTTATATCAAAACAATTACTACGGTATAATCTTTGTCTCACAACAAAGGAGAAATTGGTGGCACTCAAAAACAAGGTCACAAGTGTGTGATTGGGTCTCGGGATTATTGCATGAAGAAGGTCTTAGTGCTACCTCAAAGATTAGTGACTATGATTCGGTGCTACTATTGAAGCACAGGTTTGTATCTTTGCAATGATCTTAGTTCAATGTCATTCATGACTACAGTGATCTCATATGGTGAAAAATTTAAAGTAGAGGGAACTGTGAGAGAGTAAATGAGAAAGTGGAAGAGGACTTGTGTCTTTCTATTGGAGAGGCTAATAGGTGAAGGGACTTGGTTTTGGTATTTGTCAATTGGAATATCCGTAAGAATAATTTTCTATGGGTTTTCCTCTCAAAGAGTGAGATTTTCTAGCCGTCGCTCATAGCCTACATTTAGTGTCTCTTGTATATTTATATTCATGCAGTGGTAGCTATTTGATGAAGAAGAACACTAATAATCTAAGTAAAAGAAAATCCTAATCTAAAGTTGTAAAAAGAACTCACAAGTCGTTACTAATCAAAATAAATCACCTAATTCACGATGCCCTACATTTCTCAATGTCATATACCAATTGTTATGAAAAATACTGGGGGGTGAATCAATATTTTACACACTTGATTTTTTCAATTTCTTATTTTGATCTATATATGCTATTGTTATTAAGGAAACAAACATATGTAAGTGACTATGATTAATGCAACTCACATATATACACGTAACTAATTTAACATTAATTGATCATTTGTTCATCTTTAATCAATGCATCATTACTTCATTATTCATCAATTAAACAGTAATCATGAGCAGTAAGAAGTAGATAGATCATCAACAAACTAGAGCCATATCAACATACATGAACACTAGGATTTTAGATTGAAACCCAATGTTGGAGAAAACCACCATTGTCGTCATCTTTGTCTTCTTCTTTTATTGAAAGGAAAATTTTTGCCATATTGTAATGGCACGGCCTCTAACCACTACATAGTCACCTCCGTGTATAATGCTACAACCTTGTCTCGTTTTCCAACACCTACTTGAAGGGAGTTGAAACCCCCTTTTATGAGTAATGTTATTGTCAACTCCTTAGGGACCACATTTCAAGATGTTTCAAACTGAATCCACCTATCGAAAAATCATCAAACCAACCAATAGACCACCTAGATCCATATCAACCATAAACACAAATAAACTGAAGCACTAAATCTGAAACACTATGACACTATAAATCAACTGAAATTTTGAAGTATCAAGACACTAAATGCATAACCCAACCATAAACAATAAATATAAAATTGGAAATTGCAATGAATAAAACTCACAATTATATGTTCTTTCTCTTTATAATACCCGTGTACAGTTCTCAAAATATTGAACATTGAAATAATTAATCACTAAGTCATTCACAAAAATTTCACCAAATGCAGATCATAGAATGAAACACAAATTTTTGAACAAATTATAGATCATATACTTTTTTCCCATTAACCTTGAATACTTCAACCAGGTCAGTTAAATTATAAAGACATCATTGAAACACAACAATAAGGAAATGAATCATTGACTATAATCATCAATCATCATATCTGTAAACATCTATAGCAGATCAAACCATGGTTTATGTACATAACCCTTATAAGGGACATTCGCATATGTGTGTGCATATTATGCATAACAACCGCATAAATATATGCACATATTGAGAAATTATTTCACAGAATATATACACGACCCTTCAAAGGTGGATTCATGTATTTACATGACTATGCTCAAGCACACCTACATATAGATCTGAAACACTTTTGCTGCAAACACAATCTCACTTTCTAGAACCGTGATTGTTAATGCTATAGACTTGTGAATAAATTGTTTATATCATAACATCATAGTTTCATCAATATTAAACATTTGCAGTAAGTAAATCAACTAAGCATACATGTCAATATATTTCAAATCTTTCAAAGATTAGTCTTCTCCTTGTTCCCTAGTGCACACATGTTTCATATCAAATCATTTTGAGACAACATAAACTTGCACACCTAACACTTTGATCTTCATCTCCTTATATATCTTTAGCCTTAAACAATACCTTAGGCCAGTCCCTTAGTAATTTCATTGGTATTCTTTGATGGGATCAAATGACCCTTTCAACACCAAATACTTTGGGCCAATACCATGGTAAAAACTCCTGCTATTCAAGTCAACCATGGTGTAGATTCTATACGTGACTTTTCTTCATAGTACCCACGTATGTACAGAAACTTTCTACATAGGATCCATGCATGCTTTCCCAAACTTGATATTGAAAATCCATATGATATGTCATTTCTTTATTCATCACTTCTGTAGCATCTTTTTTAGCATGTATAATCATCTTGTTATCATAATGTTGACATTTTTGCCAATTAGGTTTCCATGAAGGATAACAAATTTAGCCATAATTCCTACAATATCCTCCTTTGGACTTGATGGAAACCACTTTGGTGTTTGCTCACCATTTGACCACCTACAATCACACTAGCAAATACCACGGCTTCTTACCAAACATTCTTCTCCCAAACACCACACTTCTCTCCCCCTTTGACATCAAGGGAAAGGGATGAACAATGCTTAATGAAGACCCCCTTATAATAAAATTCATACTAACCATGCTCCGCTAGACCATATGTTGAATATATCCAAAGGAATCAAGGAAAGGACTTACTCATTGTTACATCAAATACCCAAGCATTTGGGTTTACAATTTCTACTCATCATTACATCAATAATGGGTTTACATACAAAGCATGATTTGATCCCAACATCCCATACATGATTTAATATTACAATGATTATATGGCCCTTACATCAAGGGACAAATATGGCATCATGGCGTTAATAATGATATTTATTAGAAACCTCGATATATCATATAGAAATTTGTAACATGAATATTTGATAGAAACAATATAACAACAATATGGAAATTTTGAGCAGTAGCTGTAGAGGTTCCCAGACATGATAAAAGATATGCAACAAGACATGCTTTCGAAACCATAATGCAAACAAGGATATTTAGAGTTATAATAGTTTCTCCCCCTAAATGTATTCCATTTGTACCAATCATGTAGATGGATAAGTTATTGTCTAACTCAGAAACTGCATACATGATTATTCTTTGCATCATCTGAATACAAAAAGTAAATTGTAGTAATTTATAGTCTCATCTCCCCCTAAATATGAAATAACTATCATAATAATTTGAAGACTGATGAAGGAGGAATCATTCCTAATTTTTGTTTGAGATATTCAAAGGAGTCATGTGGAAGTGGATTTCTGAATATATCTACAACTTGTTCCTTTGAAGAATTATATTCCAGTTGAACATTTTATTCAAGCAATTATTCTCTTTGAAAATGATATTTGATTAGAATATGCTTGGTTTTTGAGTGCATGACAATATTTTTAGCGATAATTAGGCACTAATATTGTCACAAAGAATATTTATAGGTTGAGGGAAAGTGATTTGAATTTGTTGCAATGTTTGGATCATCCATATAAATTGAGTACAACAAGACATAGAGGAAATATATTTTTCCTCAGCAGTAGATAAATCTATGGAATTTTGTTTCTTTCTAAACCATGACACCAAGAGGGGTCCCAAATAAAATTCTCCTCCACCAGTACTCTTACAATCATCAATATTACCTACCCAATATGTGTCTGTATAAGCATGAAGTGAAAATTCTACATTTTTTGGGATACCATAGACCAAAATCTTGACTTTCTTGCAGATACATGAATATTATCTCAACTCATTGGAGATGAGTTTCCTCGGGGTTGGATTCAAATCGTCCAACAATTCCAACTTCATGCATAATTTCTAGTCTTGTACCTATAAGGTAGAGCAAGTTGTCAATCATAGATCAACATTCTGGTTGATTGACTGAAGGAGAATCATCATTTTCACTAAGATTGCATCCTGTTACCATTTTTGTTCATACCATATTGCAGTCTTGCATTCCATATTTCATCAAAATATGTTTGAGGTACTTGGTTTGAGAAAGAAAGATACCATCCTTAGTTTTTTAAACTTGAAGACGGAAAAAGTATGTTATTTCACCAAGTAGAGACATTTCAAATTCTTGCTACATAACTAAAAGAAATCCTTGACTCATATATTCTACATTGCTTCCAAATATGATGTCAACTACATAAACCAACAACTATCAAAAGTTTAATTTTATCCATCTTGATATATAGGATGTTATCTGCATACCCCTTTTTAAATCTTTGTTGTTGAAGGTACCTATAAAGATAATAATACCATGCACAAGAAGCTTGTTTCAATCCATACAATGCTTTCATAAGTTTTCATACAATGTTTTTATCATTGCCAAGAATGAACCCTTCGGATTGTTCTATATAAACAGATTGTTCTAGATCCCCATTTAAGAATGCATATTTGACATCCATTTGGTATACTTTCAAAATATGAAAACTTGAAAATGCAAGAAACATTTTTTTGACCTCATGTTTAGCTACAGGTGTGATTTTTTCTTCTAAATCTATGCCTTCCTATTCAAGATATCGTTTACATAAGTATTGCTTTTTTTCAAATTACATCTCCATTGTCATTCGGTTAGTTTTTGAACACCTATTTTTTGCCAATAACATATTTATCATGGGGCCTTGTTACTAATTCCCATGTATGATTATTTTCTATATGATCAAGTTCTTCATTCATCACCTTAACCCAATATTCATCTTTTTTTGCTTGATTCACATTTTGAGGTTCAATTACGGTTAGTAAGGCGAGATAGCTAGAAGTTCCAAAAAGAGTTCTTCTAATTTGTATTCATGCATCCTTTTCACCTATAATTTGAGGTTCAAGATTATTTCTGAACATATCTTCAAGGTGTATTTTCTAATGTATCAATATCTTCATTTCTTTATTTTGATGATCCTCCTTTTCTTTCTTCTACGATATTTTTCCTTGTAGTAGCGATAGGTTTGTCATTTTTTGGTTCTTTCTTTTTTGTACTTGTAGATGCTTCATCATTTACAACATCTGCGAATTCAATAATATTTTGAAGCCTTTTATTATAGCATTTATGTCCCTTACTTCTAGAAGAGTATCCAAGAAGGATTCCTTCATTAGCTCTACATTCAAATTTTCCATGATTATCATCATTGTTCTTTATGTAAAATTTTCTTCCAAAAATTATAAAGTGTTTCATAGTTGGAGGCTTACCATACCACAGTTCATATGGAGTTTTATCACCATTTACTTGAAGATGAGATTTGTTAAGAATATTCACGGTTGTCTATGTGGCTTCCCCCTAGAATGTATGTAGAGTTCTTGGTTCATCAAACATGGCACGTGCCATTTGTTGGATTGTTTTCTTCATTATTTATTCTACTCTATTTTTCTGAGGAGTTTTAGCTATAGAAAATTGTCTCTTAATGCCATGTTGTTCACAGAAGTTAAAAACTTCATCTGATATAAATTATCCCCCACTATTAGATTTAAGACATTTTATTTTCAAGTCTAACTCGTTTTCTACAACAACCTTAAATACTTTAAATTGATCAAATGCTTCATCTTTATATTTTACTAAAACAATCCAACACATTCTTGTAAAATTATCAATGAATAATATGAAATATTGCTCACCATGAGGAGACTTCTTTCTCATAGGACCACATAAATCAATATGAATAAGTTCAAGTGGCTTACTTGAAGCACCTTCTTTAGCATTAAACTGAACTCTAGTTTGCTTACCAAATTGGCATGATTTGCAAATGTTATTTTCAGTTGGAGAGATGTTCCGCAAGTCATGAACTTATCCCATTCTTCTTGATCTATACAATTGACAAAATCTAAGGTGTCACAATCTTTTGTGTCAAAACCAACATTCTTTAGGTTTTCTTAAGTAATAATTTTCTTGGATGCCTTCCAAGACACGGACATTGCTTGGAGTTTTGGTTCCCTTTATTATTATCTTACCTATGTCCATATCTTTTACCACACATTTAGAAAACAATTTCATCCCCCTGGTCACACATTTGACTAACACTCGACAAGTTATGTCTTAATCCATCAACAAATAAAACATTTCGAGCATTAACCTTTTCCTTTAACAACACGGCTCACTTCTCTTTGATAGAACTAGGTGAGTTATTTCGAAAGGTTACATTCTTTTCTTTCTTTACTTCATTAAAAGACATAAAGTTATCTTTGTCACCAGTAATATGCCTTGAACATTTATTTTCAATGTACCACATATTTTATTGACCTCTTGCAAACAAAGCTACACCAAAATTTTTAGAGTCTATGGTTTTCATTTTCTATACCTTGGTGTTTATCTTCTGTTCATGCTGATAGGATAGTCTCATTCTGCTTTTGCAGTAATTTTTTTATGCCCAAATTTATTGGAAAATAAAATTCAATTTCATGTTGAAGAGGTGAGAAAACATTATACGAATATTTCTTTGCCCTAATGTCATTCTTTAATTTTCTGTACTCTCTATTCATGATATTTTTATAAGTGACACACTACACAACTTTAGGACCAAAATTATGTCAATTGAAGCATTAACCATTCAAGTAGGAGTACTTCGGAGTATAGTATATTCATGAGCATCTTCCCCTTTGATTATGGTAAGTTTTTTTTACTTGAGAGATATTTGATCCTTCATTCCTTTGGTGAGAGCTCGAATTTTGATGACTACTTCCTTTTACTGCATTGAGATAGCTTGATGTACCTATTTCAAAAGATTCTATAGTTTTTTATGATTCACCATTGTATCCAAGACCTATTTTAATTAGAGGATAGTGTTTTACTTTGATTATCATCTAAAGTCTCAAATCCTTTATAAACTCTAATATTTAGAGCCTTTGTTTTCTCAAGTTAATTTCCTAGACCCACTATTTGAAGTTCTAAACTCTCATTGTTCCTTTCCTTTTCTAGAATTTTTTTCTTCAAAAATGCTTTACTTATTTTAACTTCTTCTAGACATATTTTTAGCTAATTTGTTTCTTCAATGAGAGTGTATTTTTCTCCAAGAGAATCCATAAACACATTATCAGATTCATCTACACAATTTCCTTCAAACTCCATAAGCAATTGATATTCTTAATCAGAATCAACATCCTCATTATTTTAATAATATAGACTATCTTGGTGTGTATAAAAGCTTTTATTTTTATCAAGCTTCCTCTAACATTCCCTTTTTAGGAATTATTCCCTTTCTTTTGATTTTATTTATAAGGACATTTAGTAGTGTAGTGACCCAATCTTCCACACACAAAACATTTGAAAGTAATCTTACCTCTAAAATTTTGAGATCCTACTTGGAGTTTCTTTACAAAATTCACTTCTTCTTCATCTGATATGTAACCTGATTGCTTAAGATCCTCCTTTTCATTTCCTTTATAAACAGATTTGAATGTTTATTCTCTGATATTTTATGGACCCCCTTTTGTCATTCCATAAGCTATTAATATCCCATGGAGCTCTTCAATAGTGAGGTTCCTGAAATCCTACATTTCTTCAAAGGCAGAGACTTTTGAATTGAATTTTGGGGGTTAGATATCTTAGAATTTTCTTAACAACCATCGAATATTTTACTTCATTACCAATATTTATCATCAGCTAATGATCTCATCTACCCTAAGGAAACAAATTGTAATATTTTCATCATTATGTATTATGAGAGATTCATATTGAAAAAAAGCTTGAAGTTTAACCATATTTACCTTAGTCTCACCTTCATAGCTCTGGATAATCTTGTCCCATATAGATTTTGCGGTATTCATGTGCATTACCTTTACAAATTGTGATTCTGCTAAGCTTCCTAAGAGAGTGTTGCCTACGTTTGTGTTGGTATCATATTGTTTATTCCTTGAATCATATGTGGGGATGGAGGATGGATACTGATAGCCTCCTTCAATGATTTCCCAAACATCAGCTCCAAGTGACTGCAACTATGCTCTCATTCTGACTTTACAGAAAACCAATTTAGTTCCATTAAACAAGGGTGTTCAAATAGAAGATAATTGCTCTTTATTTATCATCTTTATGGATCCCCCTTCGATTAATCAAGCATCTTCTGAGGGACCTCATCTGATACCATTTGTTAGTAAAAATACTGAGAGGGGGCATGAATTAGTATTCTACGCACTTCAGTTTTTCCATTTCTACTCTAATTTATATAGCCTATTGTTATTAAGGAAATAGCTGTATGTACAGAACTATGATTAATCCAACCCACATATATCTAACAAACTAATTTGAAATTAATTCATAATCTATTCGTCTTTAATCAATGCATCATTACTTCATTATTCATTAATTAAAGAATAATCGTGAGCAGTAAGAAGTAGATAGATCATCAACACACTATAGGCATAACAACACACATGACCACCAATGTTTTAGGTGGAAACCCAATGTGGGAGAAAACCATCGATCTCATCACCTTTGTCTTCTTATTTATTAGCAGGAAAAATTCTTACAATCTTGTACTCGCGGAGACTCTAACCAGTGCGTAGGCACCTACTTGCATAAGGCTACAACCTTTTCCTGTTTTCCAACACCTACTGAAAGGGAGCTCTAACCCCCTTTCTAAAGATTGATACCCTTAGCTCGTTTTGGATGTATTTTTAGAATGTTTCAAGCTTGATCTATCTATCCAACAATCATCAAACCAACCTATAGGCCACTTGGACCCATATCAACCATAAACCCATAAACCTAAAGCATTAAATCTGAAACACTGTCACACTATAAATCAACTGAAATTTTGAAGTATTAAGGCAGTGACTGTAGAACCCAACCAGAAACAATAAATATCAAACTGTGTACATGACTAAAATGCATAAAACTCACGTATATATATGATTTCTCTATATAATACCTACGTACATTTCTGAGAATATTGAACAATGAAATCATTAATCATTGAGTCTTTCACAGATCATTTCACTAGTTGTAGATCATAAAATCATTCACACATTTCTAAGCCAATTAGAGATAATATACTTGTGTCACATTAACCTTGAACAATTCCACCAAGTCACTTCAATTATAAATACATCATCGATAGACAACAACAAGTAAGTCGATCATCAACTTTAAACATCAATCAACATATTTGTAAACATCGATAGTAGATCAAACCTTGGTTTATGTACACAGACTTTATAAGGTACATAAACATATGTACTCACTTACCATCTATAACACCCACATACATATCTGCACATATTGAGATATTGTTTCACAAAATATATGCGTGAACCTTCAAAGGTGGATCCATGTATGTACATGACTATGATCAAACATACATGTGTATAGATATGAAAAACATTTGCTGCAAAAAAAAAAAAAAAAATCACTTTCCGCAACCTTGGTTGTTAATTCTACAAACTTCTAAATAAATTATTTAGATCATAGAATCACAATTTCGTCAATATTAAACATTTGAAGTAGGTAAATCAACTAAGCATACATGTTAATATATTTCAAAACTTTCAGATCTGAATGTTCTCCTTGCTCCCTAGTGCACACATGTTTCAGAACAAATCATTCAGAGACAACACAAAACATTCACAGCTAACACTTTGATCTCCATCTCCTTATATATCTTTCGCCTTAGCTAATACCTTAGGTCAATCCCTTATTAATGTTGTTGGTATTCTTTTATTGGATCAAATAATCACTATCATGCTCATTATTATCGATTAGTACTATGGTGAAAACCTCTGGTATTCAAGTTACCATGGTGTGGATTTTGTACGTGAATTTTCTTAATATCACCCACATACGTACATGACCTTTCTACCTAGGATCTATGTATACTTTCCCAAACTTGATATTCAGCATCCATCTAATATGTCATTTCTTTGTTCATCACTTTTGTAGCATATGTTCCAGCCTGCATAATCATCTTGTTATCAAAATGTTGACATATTTATCAATCAGGTTTCTATTAAGGACAACACATTAGCCATAATGCCAACAAATCAAGTGGTCGATACCTAAGGAAAGCATGTGAGAGAAATAACTTTTTCATGCTACAAGTTTTAAATAATACTCTACCAAAGAATTTTGCATCATACAAGTTCCACACTAGCGTAACATTATCTAAACATTGCTTTAATGTGAGTTCTCACATTGTTCTATCTTTTATAATGGATTTGTCATGGGATTTTTTTTTTCCTCAAACAACCACATCTCTTCTGTTGAATTAGAAATGGAAATTCATACTTGACATTCTTAGAAGTTGGATATTTAATGAACTTGGAATCAAAATGAAAATTCATTACTATACTTCATAACTATAAAGATAACTTTAGTAAAAAATTTACAACATTATTTATTACAATAAAAATTAAAACAATAGATGTCAAATTAAACCATCTATAGCACAAGAGAAACAAAAAAAAAGAAACATGCTAATTATTATGCATATTTGGCCAACCATAAGGTTCAAATAGGGGAAAAAATAACTTACCCGACATATTTATATGTTCCACCCATATTATGCTCCACACAACCACACCCTAAAATCCCCCAAGTTCCCCTCCCATGAATCCCAAAATCCTAACCTCAACAAACATGCGCTCATGTTGAGTATATAGTATATACCCATTTTTTGCTTTCTAATAGTAAAATATTCCACTAAATTTTACAAGTTTACATTAAAAAATTTTACTTAAACCAATATATATGAACATGAAAATTATTAACATTGGATCCAATCAATATGCAAAAAGTGAAATCGATTAAATATTAAAGTAATGTTCTAGCCATAAAATATTACATTATTAGCAAAATTGTGCAACATATATTCCTTCTCACATAAATCAAACAATTGTTCAATTTGCATGGAGGAAACACTTGAATGAGCAGGTGTTAGTCACATATGCGCACTATAAGAAAAATACCTTCTAACAGAGGTTGTAATGGAGGTTTTTAGTGTTATAAAAGTGTTAAAAATTGTCAAGAAAACATTCACTACAACATTTGTTTGTGGTAGCAGAATTTTTAGCAAAACTCATAACAAAACTTCATCACAACTAAAAAACATTGGGCAACCAAAGGTTTTAGTGAATTTTTTTTTTAGCAGTGCACTTAATGGAAAATAAAAAATTGGTGTGCTAACATAATAAAAGCATCGATGATGTCAATTTAAATAAAAGCACCACGTCATTGAATGGAAATAACACTAGTACCCGAAACATATATTTCCTAGTGCATATGTCTTAAACAAATACCCATGAAAGTACTTTTAAGGAACCACACCAGAGAAGGAAAAAAAAATTGCAAACTTGGTGCCATTATTTAAATTTATAGCATTTATGCTTATGTAGTATATAAATGCACCAATGTGCTACTAATATAAAAGAACCCATGTTTTAAATTTTAATAATGAACCGAGAATGGAAACAATATTTTGGAGCCCCAGGGCATTGGTTCTACGAAAGCACCAGCGTGTTAAGAATTACAATGCACCAAGGCATTAAATGCAACCAATGTTGGTGATTTAAGAGGATAACAACTCGGTGGTCATTTGTTTCGGAACTCCCCTATGCTATAATGTTCACGAAAGGAAATGGGCCATGCGAAATAAGTCTTCCCCGGTCGGTAGTTTTACTAGAATAAGACATTGGTGCATACTTTTTTTAAAGATGCACTGGGATTTTGTATACAATACCATCTCTTATTGTTATAAATATCCTTGCTGAAAAATTCATATTCAGAGTGGTGTGCATTAATAAATGATGTCCTAGTATCCATTTTCTCCTTTTTCAGAAGCATAGACCTGTGACAATGCAATTATTTATATTTTTAAAATGCATTATTCATCGAAAATTTGACATATATCTTATAAAAGTATTCATATATATGATTTTTTTATTAATCTGTTATGTCATCATATTTCACATCACTTCGTTATAATATTTAATCATCCATATATTTAATCAATTGTGTAACATTTCACAACAACATTAGAAAATGCAATAGAATAAGTTCAAATGTCTTTTATTATATATGAATAGTAGGATCTTGGTCACACACAATAACCCCTTGTCTTTCAATTGGGACGCTATGTCCATTACATTAAACAAAATGTCTAATTTTCATGGACAATTATTTCAAAAAGTATAATAGTGTGCATTGATATCCAAATAGATCATCATTCTTTGCTAGCAATGGCTTGGGTTATTTGGATAGTTTTTTTGTTTATTTCATTGATTGTTTTCATCTTCTTCTTGTTCCATATGAAAACATAAAAAAAAAGTGTAATGAGTGTATTTACATTGTGGAGAATAATGAAATTGAAATATATAATATACATTAATGTAAATTGAATGGTAATGTACCATAGCAAGGATTTACTCATGAATTATACACATGGTTTCAAAACCGAGTCTCATGCCTTGTTGTAATAAATCTTCTCTTGATGTAGTTCCATACTTTGTTTCCTACAATTTTTATACCCCATAATAAATCATAAATTTAATATAAAGGTTTTTTTTCTCTATTAATTATAAACTCAGAGATGTAAAATAACATAGATACTTATAAATTCCACAATTAATTTTTTATATGCCAACGTATAGTCACAACACACATTGAACCCAATGTCAATCAATTATTCCGATGGCTCTTCTTTGTATGTTAACACTTATTTGAAGACATTCAAGGATGGTTGTTGTAAAACAACTTAACATATAAAAAAAGAAATCTTAATTTATTATAAGGAAATATTAACAATTACTCATAAACTTTGATATCAACCCATTTCTTCATTGTCATCATGTTTGATGTGTTGATTGTGTTCCATTTTGTTTTCTGTTCTACAAGAAAATACCTGAAAATTAATATTTAATGATCAATTATTTCTTTATATGTACCTAATAGAACATTGATATGATTGCATACATTTGAATCACTTTGTTGTTGAGATGGCCCCTCGTGTGATGCAATTATGTCAATTTCTTTGACCATCTCCTTATACATTTTCTTAGGCATTTGTACTGCCATGTTTCATATACCATCTCATTGATCCTTTGGGATTTTCATAATATTCCTAAAAGTAATAAACTATTTCTATATTGATATATGAAAATTAAAAATAACAAAGTTAATATTAATCAACGAATGTTTTGTAGTAATACATGCATATAATTCTAGAAAAACATTGTAATTAGGAATATTGCTTTTTGAATGAATTTTTTTTGTTTTTGTATGTTTTTGTTTCTGAAAATTTGATAGGTCTCATTGACCATTACTCTGGAAATGTCTTCTGTAGTTTTAATATAATTTGGTTCTTGGAATAATTAGATTAATTTTTGTATAATAAGTGGAAAGTACGTCTATATGTTTTTCCACTATATCATTCATAGTTCTATAAAAAAATATCTCTTTTATTAACCTCCATCACCACTCCAGATGAGCTACTGACCAATTCATTGTCGTTTACATGTTCTATAATTGTTTTTCATAGAACGACATTATTTTCCTTCATTGTTGATTCGTGTAGAACATTAAACATATGTGAATTTCTAAAGGATATTATTAATGAACATTCAACAGAAAAGAACTCATATTGAATAGTATTTTTTCATTCACCTGATTCATCCTTCTGCAATTTTTCCATCAAGCTTTTACACTCTTCTACAATTGGATCAGAAATAATCTTGTTGAGCTTCCTCGTTTTGTGGCTCTGCATGACACACACTAACCAATAAATATTAGTTAAACTTACATATAGGTCAAACACATTAATTTTATAAAGAATTTACAAGGAAGATTCCTTTTCTTCTTCCTTGGATGTGCTATCACTGTGTTGATCGGTAGTTTTGCTACTTGACCACTTCTTAGAATTTTTTTATGAATATTGTTAATAAGTATTATTCCCAAAGGTGTATGAACAAAAATCACTTTACGTTGTGGATGAAAAAACATCCCTAACAATAAAAAAGGTTGTTAAACCATGTATATTTGCAGCAAATTATAGAAGAAAAACCTGCCCAAAGTCGTGATCTATACAATAGAAATAGTTAAACAACAAAATGGAATAGTAAAAGAAGTGAAAATAACTCCAATAATCCACTCAAAACCAGATATATAAAGAATATATTTTATTAAACAATACTTGTGAAGGGAACAAATAATGTTACTATTCCCCCTCAATGGGATGGGTTCTTGGCTATCCTCAATGTCTTCATCTTTTGTAGAGTCTCTCTCCCCTATAATGTATAAAACCCAACAAACAAAATGTTTGAGCTCGATGAGAACTCAAATGAAAAAGAAGATGATGTGTGACAATGATAATAATTAGAGATACTACAGTGAGTGCAACAATGAAAATGATCAAACGTGAAGAATGAATGTAAAACCCTTCTATTTATAACAAAATATTAGGTTATTCTTGAATAATGAGAAATAATAAAATATTATTAACCTTATTCTAGAATTAACATTTGGAATATTTTATTATATTTGGTTTGGAGGGAAAAAGTATTTAAACTTTTATTTAGAAATAATAAATAAATAACTTATTTATTTATCATCTCAAGGAATATGGTTATAGGAATAATAAACAATTAATCATTTATTTAAGTATTCCTAGGGGATTTAGTCAAACATGATAAGGAATATTAACTAATTAGTGATTAATTAATTATTCTTAGAGAAAAATAATATAATTAATAATTTATCAATTATTTCTCATAACTCGGTCAAACGTGACAAGAAATATTAATTAAACAATGGTTTAATTAATTATTCCTAGAAGATAATTAAATAAATAGCGATTTATTTAATTATTCTTCATAGGTTTAATTATAAATGACTTACAAAATGTGGTTTATTAAGTAATTTCTCATAGTGAAAGCAATTTTGCTATGGTAAAATTGACCTTACATGGTGCACTTCGATCCACCTAGTAAATTATGGCTAAATGATCATTTTTTGTGATAACAGATATATGACTTGTATCATTCAATATAGAAGCTATTAAATATATTTCATAAATAAATGAAATAATATTTTTTAAGCAAGGCTTTGGAAATGAGTGTGCTTAGGTGAATAAACACACAGATGCATTTTAATTTAGTAAATGCATCTGACATCTAATTATTAAGCACCAATAGTGAAAATTAATTTTTCAAAAAAACTTTAAATTTTGAGAGTGTGGTATGTAATGATAAAAGCACTCTCATCACAACAAAAAACAAAAATGGAGCATCGCTGTGTTATACTTAAGTAAATGCACTGGGTGTTTAATTATTGAGCGCCAATAATAAAAAAAAAAAAAGAAAAATTGAACTTTAAATTATGACAATGTAATATGTAATGGTAAAAGCACCTACATCATAGTAAAATATGAAAAAAAAAAAAAACACACATGATTTTTGACTCAACGGTTCTATTTGTCTTAGATGCCCTTGTGGGTTTTAGACAACATAACCTACTAGTCAATGGAATCCATTTAAAAAAAAAAGTGTACATGGCCAATAGTGTTTGGATCCCATTCAACAACTGCTCCCAATGCTTTACATGTGAATTTCTTTATATTTAGTAATAGACAAACCCCTTAAATATAAAATTCCTAAAATGAAAATCCCTAGTTGTGAAGTGGTAGTGGGAGTTAAACATTAAGGTGAAATTTTACAGTCACATAAGAAAGAATAAGCAAAGGTTTAAGGTAAGTATTGAATTTTCATTTTTAATTTCTGAATTTTAATTAAATCTTAATAGGAACATTAGATATTGTAAAAAAAAATATTAGTAAAATCAATAGTAATTTTTTTAGTATGGAGGGTTTTTACATTTCTAAATTTTAAATAAATATAAGAGAAATTGTAAATCCTTTTATAATAAAATCAAGAGTAAAATTTAAAATTTTTACTATGCAGGAATTTCAGTAAAATAACCATACCCTTCAAGTTCTGATCCTCTAAATAGCTAATTTAATGTTCCAAAGTATTTTGTTGCTCCACGGTGCTCCTAGTATGTCTCTCTTGAAAACCTCTCTTTTAATTAAATCTAACAAAAATTGTCAAAAAAAATATTAGTAGTAAAATCAACATTGAAATCTAAAAAAATTATTATGCACAGTTTTAACTAAATGACCATACCTTTCCACTTATGATCTTATGAATAGTTATGTTGTTCCAATATATTTGTTTGCTCCACAATGTTCCCAGTTTGTCTCTCATCCAAATATCTCCCTTGAAATTTTGGGAGAAATAATGGAATCGTAAATAACTTCTTACTATTTAAAAGACTTTATGAAATTAGATTTTGAAAAATCATTTATCTCTCATTTTTCAATTTGAAAAAACAAAGTTGTGTTTTTTTTTCACTCTTTCCAAATGTCAATGCATTTCATAGACAAATGCACTGATGTGTTTTCAAGTAACATGCACCAATTAAAATAACTTATCAGTTTGTAAAAATTTTCTGACTCTTTGATATGATAGATTTTTTTTTTTATTGTTGAAATCTTGGAAACCGACGTGGTTATTATTTTGATGCCTTGATGTGCTTTATTAGTTAAACGCATCGGAGTGATTAGTTTTAGAAGACCACTAATATAAATAGTCAAGCAAAATTTTAAGGATGAAAAAATATCTTGAAATTTAAAAACATTCGTGAATCTCAATAGTCCCTAATATGCAAACTATAAAATGTTTGTTGATATATTTGTAAAATTATTCAAATTCATAATGGTTTTATATATAGTCTCTATATTATGTTAGCCATTTTTGAGATAAAATAATTTATATGGTAAAATTCAGGTGAATCATTTTTACAAAAGATGGAAATTGACAAATCATTTTGTGGAAAAATCATGGAAAATTAGCCCACTTGCGAATACTAGCCCCTGAAATTTCCCATTAATAGAATTCCTTTTTTATTTCCAAAATATTGAAGACTGGTGTGATTACTATTTTAACACCCCAGTGTGGTTATTAATGAAACATATCAGTATGATTAGTTTTAGAAGAGAACCTATATGATAGAGTTCCTTTTTCATTTTTGAAATCCTAGAAATTAGTGTCGTTATGATTTTAACACATTGGTGTAGTTTTTAGTGAAATGCATCGGTGCGATTAGTGATAGAAGAGTGTCGGCATGATGAAATTTCTTTCTTATTTTCAAAATCTCATAAATCTGGGTAGCTATTATATTAACAAATCAACGTTTTTATTAATGAATACATCTGTGTGTTTAAGTTTACAAGATCATAGATATGCTTTAAAAGTTATTTGAATTTTTATTATCACATAAAATGGCATATTCATCTCAAATTGGTCTTTGGAATGCATCCACGTGACTTAGATGAGTTCACAGTATACATTTTTCGCTTAAATTTGTCTTATTTTGGGAAAATGGTATGATAACTATATTGAAATTCAGAGTGTGGTTATATGGTTTTCGAAATTAATTTGAAGTATGTACACAAAAAAGTATTGTTGATTTTTGTCGAATGTTGGGAGAAAATATCATAATATTAAATGGCCAATTCTTTAGATTCCAACTTGTTCCATATTTCTCAAATACTTCATGAAGTTCTCCATTTCCATCTATAGTAAGTTCAAATTTTATTTATCTTTCGATTATCTAATTGATTTTTTCTTATGCATATCAATTTGAATAAAAATGTATCCAAATTTGTAGGATCCTTATTTAGAATCAATTTCATATGCAAAAAATATTCCCCCATTTCAAAAATGTTGGAAGATCTTATCAAGAGCAGCATACCGCAAGCACCTAGTAGATGAAAATGGATAGTCACTTAACCCTTCCAATTGGAACGAGGCATCTTCTAGCTACAATCTTGGGTCAGTGATGGTAATAATTATTTAGTATATTGTAATTTCAAAAAACCAATTGTATTTTTCTTACTAATAACATTGATGTACTGATGTTCAATATTTTTTGAAATTATGATTCTAGTCATGATGAGCTACCCAACTACCATCTTCTAGAGCACCCCACTCCAATGTCAAATTGAGAGAAGGTTGCATTAGGAGAAAAAGTCAGAGAGGAAGCATACAAAGAATGGTTGAATCAGCAACCTATTCAATTCCCAATATGTCTAGATTCACTAATTATGAATGACAACATCAATATTAGTTCTTCATCACAAGTTGGCAATGGAGGCAATGAAATAAAGGTTGGCATGGATGATTAATTGCAGGATATGACTACCATGGAGGCAAAGTTTTTATATTCGTTCTAGAATAATGAGCTAAGGGATGATTCTCATATCATTGATATCGTATTCGAAAGCCTAAAATTTGCTTCAAGCACCCCTCTCTTTGGACCTCGCAGCCATTCAAATTCTACCCAATTAGAGACAATGATGTTATTATACAACTTGAAATAAAAGTGTGGCATGTTGATTGGATGTTTCTCACCAATATTAAGGTAACTGACCATGAGAAAGTCCCTTATATTTTGAGAAATATTATCACAATCAACATTAAAAATGGTCAATTTTATGAACATTAAATATTGACATTTTACATTTATATTTCCCACCAACTACAAAGTATCCAAAGGTAAGGTTCTTCCAGTGATAATGTTGTGCTCGGTAGCTACGAATATGCAAAGCAATTGTTGAAAATGTTGTGTGTTGAGTACATATCATATCATGCATGTCCAAATGATTGTATCCTATATATCGGAGAATATGTATACCAAGAGATATGTCCAAAATGTGGGAATTACAAGTACCATAAATAAGAAAAATGGGTAAATCACATGGTCCTCCTCATAAGACATTAAGGCACATGCCTATAATCCCAAGGATTCAAAGTCTTTTTCATTGCAAATAATTAGCTATGTTGCAGAGATGGCATGCCTGACACAGAAGTGAGTCAGTAAGCACGTGAATCCCAATAGATTCAATAGACATGAAGTCTATAGAGGATACATGGCCCAAAAAGTTCAAGGATGAAGTATGGAGTCTATGATTCAAAATAGCCATGGATTACATAAACCCATATTGCCTCCAAAACATCAACCATTCTATTTGGCCTATAGTAGTGATTAATAACAATATTTCCCCATGGTTGTCCATGAAGAATGAACATCTTATGTTGATTCTCATAGCCACTAGTGGAAGAGAAGTGAAGAATATGGGCGTCTACATACAACCATTGTTAAATCAATTGGAAGAATTATGGCAAGGGATAAGTGTATACAATGTATCAAGGCCGATCACAACCGAGAGGAGTTTTAAGTTGTACCACATATGTTCTTACACCATACATGATTATCCAGGCTTAGGAGATTTCTCTGATAAATTACATGTTTATTAATTTGTTTATGTACGTAAAAATATTGTTTGACATATTGATTTAATTCGCTATAACTGCTATGATGTTCATGATCACTAGCATGCCCTATGATCACATAAACAAAACCATTACCAATATACACATCAACACAACATAAACATTAAGCACATCAACATGAACAACAAAAAATGCACAATCTATATCTATATTATATATATATAAATATAATATATATATATATATATAATATATATATGATATATATATATATATTATATATATATAATATAAGTCAAATAATTGCATCATGTGAAATATTTGATACAACCATAGTAGTGGCAGCCTCGTTTGTAACAAAAGATGATACAATAGTAGTAGGGCTAGTATCCTCTATAGTAGAAGATGATGTATGGTCAACTTCCTTGAGAATCGAACTATGAGGTGGAGAAGAAGGTTGGTGGTCTACTCTCTAATTAGGAGAAACATGAGGTAGTGGGTGATCATGAATGGAATGATGAGGAGGTGGAGTAGTACCAGAAGGATCACCAACACTTTGATCATGATCCAATGGGGCTGTAATAAGTCTTGCATGAAGACTTTGTATCTAAAGTATCACTAGTAGGGTAACCACCTTGATCATGAGAAGGATCATCATCATGATCATCATGATCTGATGGGGTAGTACTAGGTGAAGACTCATGTGTATCTGTTCCATGCCTATGATTCCTCCTCACTTCCAGTAGCCTTATATATCTAATGATATGATGCATTAGTCTCATCACATCTCATGGACAATCCCTCAATATCTCCGTGAGCTTAGCATTTTCCCTGATGTTTTAAATTGTTTCCATAGGGGCTTCACTAACAAACCAATATTATTTCGCGTGTATTCATATTGGGGCATTAAAAATTAAAAAAATACAAAATGATATATTGGGGTTATAAATGGGGCCTAAATGGTTTTAATATAATATATAATAATTTATATATTTGAAGGTATCTTTTATATTATTTTTTTGCTAAGTGAATGCAAAAAACACGATTTCATTGGGAGGATGTGAGAACAGTAGCATGCATGTCACCAACAATAGGAAAGGGTGGGAACAACACAACATGCATGTCACTAGTAGAAGTTTCATTCGATGAACCCTAACCCTTTCATTCGGAGTTTACTGAGAAAATTTGATGTATTCCCTTTCGATTTGGCAATCGATGAACCCTTACCAGTTGGAATTTGCTGAGATAACAAATTTTCTTGCAGTAGGATCAGTTGTTCCAGCAGATTCATTTCCATCTATATCCAGAAGTGACTTAATATGCCCATGATCTTAACTTTATGGAGAGAAAGAGAAATTTGGGGTAAAATATTTTATTGGTTGATTGGAGAGAACAGATTCAATTAGGTACATCTCCTCTTAATCTAGATTGTGAGATCTCCCTACTTTTTCAAGATCTCCACATGAGAAAGGCTAATCTTTTTACTTTGTTGTAGAATCCATTTGGTGGATGCTTGCCTACAGATTGGTTTATGAAGGTTGGTCAATTATTATACTTTATTTTTTCTTCTGTCATTGTTTGATGAGGGGCCTTTCCACTCAAATAAATCACATTAAGATCTCACCAATTGTAATGGGTTTTTGTACATACTATTTTGTAGGCACGGTAAGAAATCCCTATTGATTTGAACATTTGTTGTTTAGGAAGTGAAGAATTCATCCAAGTGGAGTTCTTTCAATATTTGTTATCTCTATGGATGGTTATCTCATGTGCTTGAAGGAAGGATCTTGCATTCACCTTTCAGTCACTGAAGAATTTACAATCAACTAGGTGGTATTTTTCTGTTTATTTCCCTTGTATGGTTGAGTACATCCATAGGTGACAAAATAGAAATATTGTTATATAGAAATTATATTTGTATGCATATCATGGATAATATCTTGTCAAGTTTCTTTTGATGCTTCCCAATTGCAACATGATAGAAATTTTGATCCCATTTCCACGTGCCCAATTAATATTTCTTCTTATTGCTTTGAGATTTTTATAAGTCTCATCTCAAATATTTCTCCGTAGGCTACAAAATGGTGTTTTATTTTGAGAGATTGTACAGAAGTTGGAAATGTATTTTGTTATTTTTGTAAAAGAGGTGCAATTGAAATGATTTCTTTTTGTTGTTTGTAGCACTACCTGTTGCATTTCAATGATAGTTAAGTTAATTTGTTTGCAATCTCATCGACACGTACTAAATTTCTTATAGTGCATGTGAGCACAAACGAACATATGTATTCTCTTTTTCACTCCTCTTAGATATGTTAGTTCTAAATTTGTTTCAATCAACAGCCAAGATATACAAAATAATGAGTCTTGATAATTGTCTATGGCATTTAGTATTCTCTTGAGAAGTAGATGTAAAATAATCTTACAGGTCGAAGTTAATGAGATTTTTGAAGTGGCTTTATAGGAAAATTACTAAGTGAAACAATTATTTGTTCACACATAGACCTATAGAAAAACACTAAAAATAAAAAATGATTTAATAAATTAGATTTTCAGAAAAGTTGGATATGAACATAGTTTGCATAGTCTCATATTTAAAATTATTTTCATGCACATAACATATGTTAGTATTAGAAGTGAACCCTAGCCTATCCAAGGACACCCTGTCAGGACCATACCATGAAGACCATGTTCACACACCTAACAAGTTTTGTAGCAAGAGAGAGAGAATATAATACCCAATTCCAGGCAACTTTAACACACAAAGACACCCTTATATGGGTCTACAATGGCTAATACTCTGTGACTATTTTGACATGAATGGCTCAACACATAGTTCTTAGTACTTGCAACCTTGAGTATATTGGTATCAATCTACAAGAACAGGAGAAAAAACCCTTAATAGGCCCAATGGAACATAAAGCTTTATGTTAGGTATCTCTTTGTGAGAAAATGCCAGGTTTGTTTTGGGCCCCACTTAGCACTTAAGAATAATCTATCCAATTTTTTCTAGCAAATTAGTAGCGGGTAGAACCACCGTTATACCATTTGAGTGAATTCAATGTTGCATCTTTATATCATGATATAAGGACACATTTAGGTTTCTACTTATTTGGCGCTTGTTTTCCAACCTTTGTTTATCTCTATTCTTACCATAATGAAAGTAGGACAAAATTTTGCGTTAATCAAGATTTGTAGAACTAAAATAAATAGGACATGAGTAAATATACATTTAAAACTAGAACAAAATCCCACCATATGGACCATTCCACTTGATTAATCACATAGATAACAACCGCAATCTTGAGAGGTCCCACAAGGCATGATACGAGTGATTTGAGTCCCAGATCGAGGAAATATGTTTTCAATTAAATTAAACTTAGAGACTCGCACCTTAAATCTAGCTTCTAGATTGAATTGTTCTTTGGTGCACAAGGCTCCCAAACCATCTTTTGTCTCACCAATGTTATTCATGTAGGTTTTTATACACAACAATTAGACACCACCTTGATGCATATGGTAGGGGTAGAGTAATAGTAATGTGGAACAAAATCCCACCAAAGGGAATTCCACTTTAGTGATAGCTTGTAATTTTGTAATAGATCACATATAGAAGAGCCACAAGAAAAAGAGGATCCACAAGGTATGGCACCATTGTCAATATCATTGTCAATAGTAGAGTGAGGGAGGATGCTATGATATCAACTTGGGGACTTGCACCCCAAATCCAACTTTTGCATCATAAGCCTCCTTTGTATTACACTAGTTATACACGTGGGATTTTTCAAACGCACATGGTAAGAATAAAGCTAGTGTTAATGTCGAATAAATCTTACCACAAGGATATGTCAATTTAGAATTAGATTGTAATACATCACATGGATAACAACCACAAGACAAATAGGGTTTACAAGGAACACCACTAATACCACTAGGTATGTTTGTGCTGGAGGGAGAGGATGTTATTACATGGCCTTGACATTCCTTCCGATTGATGAAACATGGTGGAACTTCTCTCAATTGTTTTAGACCAAGAAGGTAGAAGAAGAAAGCAAATAGAGGGAATTTCCACTCCAGAACTAGGTTTTGGATCACCAAATATTTTGGTGATGTTAATGCCTTATAAGAGAGAAACAACATGGTAGTAGTTTTAAGTTTTAATGAAATTTTATA